>JASPKZ010010699.1:1442500-1607500 GCA_030220185.1 Diploptera punctata
CTTTTTTATGCCTGTGTTTTGACTATTTTATTAAATTAATTAACTGAACAAGAAATAGAGTAATTTTTCAGAACTCTGTTGTATCAACATGACCGCTGGAAGGAAATATTGAAAGATAGATGTCAGGAAAAGCTGGTCTCTATGTAGGTTGAAAAAGCTGACTACAGATGGCAGTTGCAATCTCAATCTGAACAACGTAAAGAATTCCAGACTCTGACAGAAAAATCGATAGTATCGTTTTTCTTCCGTGTAATTAAATGCAGATAATAATTAATTAGAGAATAGAATTCGATGAATGAAGCACAGGCTAAAATATTAATGGCGTGAGAGGCCTAGAATGCTCATGGCCTACCATCCGGCTGGTGTCTCTAGTGTATGTGTCAATGATAGATGCGGATGATCATCTAGTTATTGTGTGTTATGTGGTCAGCATGACGAGTCCCGCAGCCATTGTATCTGGTTTTTATCGACCTGGATCCCTACTCATTGTCATTCATTTCATTTTGAGAATTTTCCTCATCATTGAGGGTTTTTTCAAACAAATCTTAGCAATTAACTTATGTTTAAAAATACATAAATGACTACGGACTTACAGACTATCAGTTTGTAACAAACATTCACAAACTTCCCTTAATTAAAGTTCTCCATTTTTCTCTGTCCTCTCTGTCTTCATCCGTTACATCAATTTTCCTCATTGAATGTTGAATGTTATTATTCCAGGCTGTTCTTGGTCTTCCTTTTCTGCTCCTTCTGCTCCTATACTGGTCGAAAATCCACTAGAAAATTGCTTCCACCATGGGAACTACACCTGCAGGTTGATATCTTAACATTTGTTTGGGTATCCTGTGATCTTCCATTCGATGAACATGTTGCATCCATCTTGATTTATAATCAGACATTATGTTTTCTAAAGGTTCCGTGTGTAATATTCTTCTAAGATGACTTCATTTTTTTGTGATCTAGTAGTGTGTATCCTGCAGTCCTCCGAAGATATCTCATTTCAGCAGATCTAAGTCTCTGTATATCCTTCTGTTTCAACGTCCACACTTCGCTACCGTACAAAAGAATTGGAAGAGCCAGTGTTTTATACACTTTTAGTGTTGAATGTTTTTGGACTAACTGTGGCTTGAAGATAAAATTTATTAACCCTAAAATTCTTAAAAATTTAGATATTTTTGCATTTACATCCTTTTCTTCTTCATATGAGATATTGCATCCTAGATATGTAAAATTATTCACCTGCTCCAAAATTTTATTGTCCGGTACAATTTTACTTCTGACAGGATCTACACCTTAAATGATCATCATCAACAACAAGGATTAAGCCCAATGGCCTGTTCCGATCTCATTATAGGTCGAATTGGTGCTTCCATCTCTTCAGTGGTCTTCCCAACATTCTTTTCCCTTTTGGTTTATAATTATACATTCTTCTTGGTATGCGCTGTTCATTCATTCATAATACCTGCTGAAGATAAGCATTTTGATAATATTTTATTCTTTCACAGAGATTAAATATATTAAGTTCTGTTCTTATATCTTCGTTTTTCTTTTTATCGGTCCTTTGGTATCCTGCTATTGCTCTCAACATCTTCATTTCAGCAGCCTCTATTTGTTTACTATCTGCCTTTGTTAATGTCCAGGTTTCACATCCATAGATAAGAGATGGAACTGCCAATACTTTGTAAAACTTCAAAATAGTTTCTTTTCTAGTTTTATTCAATAAAGTGCGTTTAATTGTGCCACATAGATAATTGAATCGTTGTATTTTAGTGTGTTTATCTAAATTTCTGTCATTGCCTAAATGACATCCCAAATAATTAAAATTCTGAACTTGGTCTATAATTACACTGTTTATCATTACATGACAAAACCATAAAATATGTACATTTTTGGCAGGTGCCCATATATTTGTAGAGGTCTGTAATCGACAAGGGTACCGGCTGACCTCTACTGACGCACCGTCACAGGGGCAGATGAAATGAAATGGATGAGATGAGAGTGGAGAAATGGTGGAATGAAATTTGTGACAGAGAAAACGGAAATAATCCCGAGAAAACCAGTTCAACCTCCGTTTCGTCCAACACGAAACCCACATTGAGTGACCGATACTCGATCTCGGGAATCCAGCGGTGAGAGGCGAGCATTTAACCTCTTGCGCCACGGAGCCGGCAATAATGCATTTGATATCACTTAGTTGGGCCATGAACTAGATAATTTGAAAACACTAGGATATGTTTTACGCGGTCTGTTAATTCCTAAAGAAACCGTATCTAACGCGCGGGATAAAACGACAATTGTTTGAAGTTTACGAAATGTGACTTTGCAGATTCCTGCACGTGCGACTTTGTCAGTCTCAAAGCAACATTATTTATTCCGCTCCTTTCTCCAGATGGAGTAACTGTTCCTATCGCCAGACACGATTCTTAAAACAGTGAATAAAGTCTTCGTTAATTCACTCCACATTCAAATACCCAGCAATTTCTTCTTCTTAACTTCACGAGCTAGGCAAATTGCCTCACAGTTGTTCTGTCCATCTTCCTACATTCCTCGAACCTCTTGGCTTGTAGCTAAATGCTGCTTTTGGCAATCTTGTTACATTCATTCTTTCTACATGTCTTTTTTGTTTTTCACAAGTAATGGCAGGAGTGATTTTCAAATCATCGATCCTGAATTTATCTAGAGGATTTAGAAATCCAGAGTTTCATTTGTTAAAAGTATTTACTTACTTACTGGCACTATCGAACCCATAGGTTCATGGCCGCGCGGACATAAGCTCTCCGTACATACCTATCCTGAGCTAATGCTTTCCAATCATTCCCTGTATAATCTACTTCCCTCAAATCATAGTTAATGTTATTCTCCCACCTCATTCTTGGTCTACCAACTGGGCGTTTTCCCTCTGGCTTTCCTACAAGAAGCTTCCATGCGCGTCTTTCATTCCCCATACGTGCAACATATCCTGCCCATCGCAGTCTACGAGACTTAACTGTTCTTATTATATCTGGCTTCCTATAAAGACCATATAGTTCATTGTTATGTAGTCTTCTCCATTCACCTGTCTGTTCATCTCTCTTTGGTCCAAACATTTTCCTAACTACTTTATTCTCAAATACTTGTAATCTCCTTTCCTCCCTTAAAGTAAGAGTCCATGTTTCACATCCATATAATATAACTGGTAGAAAAATAGTTTTATATATTTTCAGTTTAACGTTTTTTGAAAGGAGTTGGGACAAGAGTCTCTGCAATGCATAATAGCATGCATTTCCAGAATTGAGCCTATGTTTAATTTCTTTGTGCATCTCATTCCTATTTGTAATTATTGTTGCTAGGTATTTGAATTCAGCCACTTCCTCAAAATTTCCTTCATTTGTCATTGGCTGTCCATTTCCATTATATAATGTATTTCTACGCGTGACCATATATTTAGTTTTATTGATATTTACTTCCTGTCCTAAGTTCTTAGTGTTACTCAATAGTGTGTGCGTGTTGGCCTTTAGTATCTCCTCGCTATCGGCCAGTAGTACTACATCATCAGCATAAACTAACAGCTTATTAATACCATTGAGTTGTAAGCCTTCCTCATTCTCTGAATATTTAATGGCATGCTCTAGCTGGTACAAGACAATCGGAGAGAAATTTCTCGGTTAGAGCCCTTCGAATCCTAGTCTTTCGAGAACTGTACAGCTGGAAACCGGATTCGTCATCAAACATAACTTTCCCCCAATGCTCCATGTATCAGTTCCTCTTGTTTCGGCACCAAATCTTTCTGTTGCGCTTATGCGTATTGTTCAATAGTAGTTTTTTAAGAGGCGTGTAAGAAGCCAGCCCACATTCCCTTAGGCGACGAGAAACTGTCATAGTTGACACTTGTTTTGTGTCGAATCTTCAAATTCTCTCTTTATTACAGGAGGAGAATTCTTAAGGTTCGCTTTTGAAATCCTGGCAATTAATCTGTCATCGCGTACAGAGGTAGCTCTGGACAGGGCCACTTCATCGTTTATCATTCACTTATAGACCGAATAGTTAAATATAGGAAGGACTGGAAAGAACATGTTGATAGAATGCCAGAAGAAATATTTCCAAAATTATTGCTAAATTATAAACCACATAGTAGGAGAAATGTTGGTCGCCCGCACAGAAGATGGTCTGAACAATTTTAATAATTCTAGCTTTCATGAAACCGGAACGAGCCAACAGGCTTAATCCCTGGATGGTGGAGAAGAAAAAGAGTAGAAAGATGTATGAGGTCTGAACGGGAATCTACACGCGACCTCTTGAACAGTAGTTAGAAGCTCTATACCTTATCCGCTCTTAGACTAATCCTAACATATACAAACACCAATTGTATCCTTCCGCCATTCACGCCACAATTACTGTCACATTGATAGGGAGCACGTGTGAAGTATATAAGACATGTGATTGTTGAATGGGGTAGATTACAAGAAAGCTGGTGAGATTTTACACAGAACTCGAGAAATAATTTAAAACGCCAGTTTTTTGACCACTGGTCAAAGGTTAGTCAGATTTTGTGTTTTAAAAATGTAGATGGCGACACAGTAAGAGAATACTCGACACCTTCAGCCATTTTGTTGCATCATAACCGACTGAAGCATGACTCAAACGCATCATCCGTAGGTAATAAATTATTTTAAGTTGTAGTTATGGATTAGATATTTTTTTCAATGCTTTGAATATTATTATTTTCATTCATGAAGAATAACAAGTATATTCAGAGGACATATTTTTAATTTAATGAAG
The DNA here is from genome assembly GCA_030220185.1 of Diploptera punctata. Lineage (NCBI taxonomy): Eukaryota > Metazoa > Arthropoda > Insecta > Blattodea > Blaberidae > Diploptera > Diploptera punctata. The sequence goes on from JASPKZ010010699.1 coordinate 1,447,259, forward strand.
GGAACTACTTTTTCACGTACTTATTGCTTCCAAATCGTACGTCGGTGTCCATAACCAATGAAAAGCGAGCAGGTCACATGGTTTTGTTTTGATGAGCGGTCAGCCTGTAACTACAAGACTATCAGACTATAAACATTGTTAAATATAATTTTAATATTTTCCAGTCCAGTAAGAAATCTGAATAATAGAACGAGTGGGCAGAGAACATTAAGATGTTTCTCTGATCTCTGGAAGTTAATTCGTTACGACAGAATGCGTGTAGCTGCGCATGATGTTGTTAAAAACCGTGAGAATTTCAATTAATGGTAGGGTCTGTTTTCTAAAAAGGAAATGGGCGAAGTCTTTCACGTCTAATTCTAAATTTACTTGGAATTTAGCCGTGGGGCTGCATGCACAAGTAGCCCACTGGTTCCTTATGTTATTATTGTTATTATCTCTGGGAAAACAGACCTACTTTATGCCATTGTCTTGACGAAAGTAACGGACAAGAATTCTCAGCACACGGGTCTGTTGAATAAACTTCTTTCACCGAATTAATTGATGTTATTATGCGTTACAGGTCCCAACTTCTCTTTAAAAAAACATTAAATTGTCTATTTAACTGATGCCCCAAATGGGAGTCAATGACCAATCACGTTTCAATGAATTTTGTTTTACAACCAATCACAATCGTGTTTCACCTCGATCATTATCGAATTTTGATTACCAAAATAAAGAAAGTTCCTCTTATTTAATATTCTGAACAGGTCAGAGCATTATTTTCCAGTGACTGACTCTCCAACAAATACATTGAATATAGCAAATACACATTTGATAATTGTGTCTTCAATAATTGTGTTTTTAAATAATGATTTTACTGAGTTGTTTCCGAAAAAAAAATCAATAATGTTTTTTTATAATATACAGTTTCATGTGTTTAATTTTTTCTCCACTAGGGTGCATTCTTACAATATTGCGATCCTATTTGGCAATAAATAATATGATAAAGTTGCAGTGATGAACAAGTGAAACATAATCAAACATTTTTCATTTGTTTTCAAACATCACCATTTACATTAAATATATAAATATTTTAAATAACTATATTTAAATAATGATTTGTGAGTAAACAGCTTAATTTTATTCGTTAAAAAGTCCTAACAAATGCCACTCTTGATTTTGAAATCCTCTAGATAAATTCGAAATCACTCGTGGCACCACTACTTACGAAAAAAAAAGTTCAATGCTACCAGATTGTCTTTTATGACATCTCTGGCTTTCTTCCCTGGCATGGGCGAATCCTTTTCTTAGGTGGGGGCACCTGGAAGGCGGATTACGTTACCCCGATATGATGCCTGATAAATTCATAAATAATGTAAATAAAAAAAAGACTAGACACTATTCCTTATCCGCTGTTATAGTGATCGTAACCTAAACAAACGCCAATTGTATCCTTCCGCCACAGTTACTGTCACATTGACAGGGAGCACGTGTGAAGTATATAGACATGTGATCGTTGAATGGGGTAGATTACAAGAAAGTTAGTGAGATTTTTCACTGAACTTGTGAAATACATTTAAAATAACTTTTATTTGAGAACTAGTCAAAGGTTTGACAGACTTGTGTTTTAAAAATGTAGATGGCGACACAGCAGCAGAAAACAAGACACCTTCAGTCATTTTGTTGTATCTGATTCCACTGAAGCACGACTCAAATGCATCACCCATATGTATAAACTATCTTAACCTTTACACTGCTACGAACGGGTATATCCGTTGGCAAAGAAAATGCTTGCTGTGCTATGTGTGTGTGTGTATATCCTTTCTCAACTCCAAACGCCTGCTAGTTATATAATACGTATTGCATTGCTTTCAAACTAAGCAGGCATTCTGCTAGGAACCTAAATAAACTTTTTCCGTATTTCTCCCTGCATTGAGCAAGGAGGGGTTTAAAGGCTGGAAATATCTCAGGAGTGAAAAGGTTAAGTTGTAATTATTTATTAGGTATATTTTAGAATATTTTCTATGTTTTGAATATTATTTTCATTAACGAACAATAACGAGTATATTCAGAGGACATATTTTAATTTATTGAATGGAACTACTTTTCCGCGTACTTATTGCTTTTACATCGAACGTCGGTGTCCATAACCAATGAAAAAGCGAGCAGGTCACATGGTTTTGTTTTGATGCGGATCACTTTGATAGCGGACAGCCATTTTTTCTTCTTTCCTTCTCGTTTTCTTTCGTTTACGCCGTTCGTCCTTTTTGTTTTACCTTTGTTAACCTTTTCATCTTATTCACACATACAAACACAAGACAGGACACACACTCAAACTCAAGGTGGATATTTAAAATCCCCTACCCCATCGGAAATCGAACCCGGGTCGCCGGAGTGGAAGGTAGGAACTCTACCGACTACCATTAATTTGAAAGACAAGTTTACTGCCACATCTCCTTAAGCTGGCTCCTCCCACCCTTAGGTTCCCTATCTTAAATTGTTTAGTGCAGCATCCCCCATGTCCTCTATAATTTTTGCACGCTTTTACAGAATCACTCTGTATGCTGTTTATATTGCATTAGCAAAGTCTTCTTTAAGAATGTTATATAAAACTGTCAACTAAGAATGTTTTCACGTCACCAAGTCATTTATGAGCGTTGATAAAAAATATGAATTGAATTCAGAATTAGACGAGAATGACACACATCCTTGAACTGCACCATTGATGGATTAATCAGCGACATAATTTAGCGATTAAAATCGATACACGTTTCCATTTAAGACATTTATCGAATGATATTAGAGAGATTTTTATTGCTTCTTTTCCTCGCCTGTAAGACAAATGACATGGATTCTTTACAACACGTGACGAGACAAAATTTTTCTTAAGTTTCAATCATACACCATGCGCATGCGCCAACAAATACAAAGCGGTTTACACTATGGAATCACGGGATGCAGCCAACATATACACGATATTTAACGATCCTAAAAGCTAACATAACGCAATTTAAGCACTCTAACCTGTGAAACAATGCAACGCCCATTAATAAATAGTAAGTTCTGAAATTCTGAAGTAGGCCCTATATGTGTACAGTTAATTAGTACATACTCTATGTTGGCTGCACTGGAACACAACTTTGTTTTTGCTGCTTAGAATATTCATTAAAATCAATATGGCTGCCACGTCTTCATGCTAAATATGTAGATAAAAAATATTTTTGAGAAATAATGCGTTTTGTGGTACTTACAGGAATGGCGACCATGATTAAAATTTCAACTTCGAACATTTCGAGGTTGCCAACCTAAATAACTATACTGTAATATTACATATTATAAAACGCGTGTGTGAAGTAAAACCACTGCCCTCTATGTATACTACGTACAATGTATATACAAAATATATATGTTAATATACATTGACACATCAGGCTTGTTTCCTGTTCGTTTGAAAAAATGTCCTACAATGATAAAATATCCAAGGATGAAATGCCGGACGGGTATTATTATTATTATTAAAATAATAATTATTAAATTATTATTATTATTATTATTATTATTATTATTATTATTATTATTACGGGAAGAATATAAAAATTAGACAGAATAAAAATAATACAATAAGAGAAATAATGAATGTAGAAAAGGATATTGTACAAGAGATTGAAGAAATCCAACTAAGATGGTATGGACATATAATGAGAAGAAGGGACACAGAAACAAACAAAGAAGTATTGAAATGGATACCTCCTGGAAAAGGGAAACGTGGTAGACCAAAGCCAACGTGGATAAAGGGAATTCAAGACAACATGAAGAAGAGAAACATGACAGAAGCAGACACGCAAGACCGGGAAGTGTGGAAGAAAAAAATTGTATATTTTGGTTGAGGATACCTGTGTAAATAACAGAAACAATCCTGAAATAATAAAAAATAAACATTAAGTCTATTGGAGAATGGTTTAATATTTTCAGGAGTAAAAGAGATGTTATTGAATAAAACGTAAATAGACCCGAGGGAAAAGAGACGGTAATTGCGGAAATTCTTGGAAGTTGTTACATCTTGAATAACAGATGGCAATTACGTTGTGCTACTGAACTATCTGTTACAGAACAATCACCGTTGTTTTCCTGTTCCGAAGGAAGACAGATATTATCTTACTATTTGCTACACTTATTTTTTTCTAAGAAATTATATTTTAACTCAATTCCGCCGTCCTATAATGTAGGCTCCTATCCACTTTTGTGTTGCAATAAATAATAGCAGAATATATCAAGGTCACGCTCTGATTGGTTATTAGAAAGGCTAGGATTTATTTTTAATAATAATAATAATAATAATAATAATAATAATAATAATAATAATAATAATAATAATAATAATAATAATAATAATAATAATAATTTTTTTGTAAGCCCATGTTTTCCCTTAACAGAGATTTAGGCGCTCTCCCCCTTCAGGGAAGAATTTTAACCATATTAATTTAGTTACACTTGTTTTCGTATATATGTCATTTTGAGTGGTCCGTGGTCAGCGTTCCGCCTCATACTGACATCTAGGAAACCATGGTAGTACTAGGACGGGAAAATTCGGTAAATTTTGCTTAGAGGCCTTTTCATTTAGGCTTAAGGATCTTTTACGAGCCTGAAAATCTTCAGACTCGGGACCCACGGCTTAAAGTCTCTCCCGGAGGACTTGCTCCTTGGATTTTTCCGTCCTAAAAAATCCATCGACCCCGGCCGGGTTTGAACCCGCGACCCTCGAGACCAGAGGCAAGGAGCATAACCACTAGTTCACCGCGGCCGACAATAATAATAATAATAATAATAATAATAATAATAATAATAATAATAGTAATAATAATAATAATAATAATAATCAATTGCAGGCATGGATTAGGCCAATGGCCTGTTCCGCTTCAGGAAAGAAATTGATCCCTCCATCTCTTCTTAGGTCTTCCTGGGTCTCTTCGCCCTGTGGGTCTGTAGTTCAATAGCTGCAGAGGTAGTCTATTGTTTGGCGTTCTCAGAAGGTGTTCATGCCAATTATTTTGATATTTTTGAATGATTTCAGTTATTGCTGGTGTGTTGAGAGCTTTGCGGATATCTTCATTACGTATGTGATCATAAAGCGTATAACCCGCTAAAGGTCTTAATAACTTCATTTCTGCAGCTACTATCCTATTTAATTTACCTGTAGTAAGAGTCCAGGTTTCAGAACCATAAAGTAGAGTTGGAAGAGCCATTGTTTTATAAAATTTTAGAATTGTATCTGGACGTATTTTTCGGAAAAGAATGCTTTTTATTGTTCCTATAAGTTTTTGTAATTTGACCAATTTTATGTCTATGTCTTTACATGTGTCGTAGGAAAGATTGCAGCCAAGATAAGTAAAGTTATTAACTTGTTCTATTATATTGTTGTTAATAACAATAATAATAATAATGATAATAATAATAATAATAATAATAATCCGGTATCATGACAACTGCAGCCGTCTTCCGGACACCAAACGCCATTCCTCTCTGTCCATCCATTGATCTTCCTCCAATCCTCTGATAATCATAGCCGCTTGCACAGCTTCTATCTAGGTTTTCTTTAGTCTTCCTTTCTTCTTCCTTCTCATTGGGATCCATTCCATAATATTTTTAGGCAATCTTTTGCTCTGGCATTCTTTTGACATGGCCGTACCAGTGTAATCTTTTCTTTTCTATAATGTCTATGATGTCCGGCTCATCTTGTACACCCACATTTTCCCTCATTTCTTTATTTCGTATTCTATCAATTCTAGATTTTCCAGCTGATCTTCTTAAAACATCCATTTCTGTACTTAAAATTATTTTCGAAATAAATTTCAATATGAGATGAATCATCCCTCAGGGGTCCCCATCTAGGGGATATGTGGATGGCGACCACAAGGTGCCCAAGCTGAGCAAAACATTGCTTCCACTTACTTGTGTTTTGCTCCTTACTTTTATCTTTAACCGATCTGGTATTTCTTCCACTTACTTATACCAGACTCTTTTAACTTTTCTATCTAACCTCTCTTGGTTAACTCTTGTTTTTTTTTTCGACCCAGACGCTATTAGGGCATCCAAAGGCTAGGGAGTTTTTCATTTCTTCCATTTCTTCTTTCCTTTATTTTCTCTTCTTCTCCAGAAAAGCCTGACCAGAGGCTATAAAATGGCAGCCCCATCACTGGTCTTGCCATCCTTTTGCCAGCAACCAATCGAAGGGACTATTATTATGCTTTCAGGTCTTATACGAGAATTTGCCGGAACGATCAAAGATCTCTGGCCGTCCTATGAAACGTTGGAGGGAAATTTTCTTGGCCTAATACTTGGAAGGAAGAAGAAGAAGAAGAATAAGAAGAAAATTATTTTCATTTCCCTGGTAGGAATTTAGCAAACTTCAACACTATCTATCTATCTATCTATCTATCTATCTATCTATCTATCTATCTATCTATCTATCTATCTATCTATCTATCTATCTATCTATCTATCTATCCATCCATCTATCTATCTATCTATCTATCTATCTATCTATCTATCTATCTATATATCTATCTATCTATCTATCTATCTATCTATCTATCTATCTATCTATCTATCTATCTATCTTCGGGTTTTTACAGCTGCTGCCGTCTTCCCGTGCCAAACCCCCAAAGCCTATGGTCTTGGGCATCTTCAATGCTTAGCCCTCTTGCTTGCATTAATGTCTTCATGTTTTCCTTCCATGTTATCTTTGGTCTCCCTCTTTTCTTCTTTCTGTTCGGATGCCATTCATATAGCAGCTTCGGCCATCGCTCATCTTCCATTCTTAAAACATGTCCTAACCACTTTAATTCCTTCTCCTCAATTCTTTCAATTATGCTTTCTTCTGCTTTCATTATGTTTCTAATTTCCTTATTTGTGACATGTTCTAATTTAGACTTTCTGGCACTTCTGCGTAAATAATCAATTTCTAGAGCTATTAGTCTATTCTTGTAGTACTTATTGATTGTCCATACCTCACTTCCATACATTGCAACAGATTCCACCAATGTTTTACCAATATATTTTGTGTGTCTTTCCAAATATGCTTATCCCACCATATGGAATTTACAATGATATTATTTTGCTACTCAATTCAATTCTATGTTTTATGTTCTCTTTGCCTATACCTTCAATGTTATCCATAATTATTCCCAAATATTTAGTTTGTTTCACTTGCTTTATTTGGATTCCTTCCTCTAATATTAAATTTTCTCGTTCATTGCTATTTATTGCGAGATATTCTGTTTTTTGTAAATTTACTGTGAGACTCCATGATTCATATGTGTTTTTCAACTTTTTTATCATGAATTCCACATCAAATTTATCTTGCGCCAAAAGCAGTTGATCATCGGCAAATTCAGCACCTTATGTTGAAATGCTCTGAACTATGGTTTTATATATTTTTAATTTTCTATTTTTTGTAATTTTTGCTCCACTGAACAGAGTTTAAAGCATGTATTGCATGTTATCGCCTGAATGGTCTATTTTGTGCCTAAATAAGTGCATTCAATACCAGGTTTTAGTTCTTCTCCATGCAGTTAACTGTACAATTTGGACAATCAATAGCAATATGAACTTTCTACATAGAGAGAATCTTTGGGATCTACCGCTAACAAACAATGACCAACTTTAGATATAATAGCGCTGGTAATGAAATGCCCACACACACATAAATTAATGGATGAAGTCTGTAAAGGAGGGAAGTTGACCATCTGAAAGTGACCACTGTTTGATGCTATCTGCAAGCACGACTTTCATATTTACCTACTTGAAAGCTTGTTCAGTGAATGATAGCTCTTTACCATCGTCTCTGCACACATCAATTAGCCCACAAAGTAAATGTTTATTAACATTAAATCTTAGCATAAAGGACAATGATACCTTAACAACAAAAATAGTAATTGATAATAACATTTTAGAGCAGGCGAACAGTTTTAAATATCTAGGTTTCAATTTATCATCTCCATCATCACAGTACATTCACGAATTTAGGCCATTTGTTGACCTGTTTCGGCCTCAAGAGAAACACCATCCAAAAGTCTTTTGAGTGGACGTCCTGGTCTTCTTCTTCATGCAGGTTGATATCTTAACATTTGTTTAGGTATCCTGTGATCTTCCATTCGATGAACATTATGATATGTTAAAACTGAAGATATTAATGACAAAATAAATAAATTTAATCTAATGTGTGGCACTATTAAAAGAACCCTTAAAAACACAAGAAAATAAACAAAAATGAAATTTTATAAAGTAATGGCTGTTCCTGTATTGATGTATGGATCAGAATGTTGGACGATCACTAAAAGACAAGAACAAAGATTGGACGCAGCTGAGATGAGATTTTTAAGAAATATAGCAGGATATACTCTGCTGGATAGGAAAAGAAATGAAGATATAAGAAAGGAACTAAATATTTTCAAACTTACAGACCGAATAATTAAATAAGGAACGACTGGAAAGAACATGTTGATGGAATGCCAGAAGGAAGATTTCCAAAATTATTGTTAAATTATAAACCGCATGGAAGGAGAAATATTGGACGCCCACACAGAAGATGGTCTGAACAATTTTAACAATTCTAGCTTTCATGAAACCGGAACGAGCCAACAGGCTTAATCCCTGGATGATGATGAACATTAAATCTGTCATCTTTCCAAAGAACGTTAAACAAAACACGGTAAAAAGCTCCTTATTCGCGGGTTAAAAAATTACGACACACACAGTTCCTGTAATCGCATCTAAAAAATGTCTTTATTCGCGGGTCCAGTCAGTACATTAGAAGGATTAGTGTCCTTTATTAACGCATCGGCAACTTTTTTACTGCAGTCACGTGTCAAGGCGGCTTTTACAAATAGCGATTCAAACCAAATGGACAAATTATTATCAAAGTAAACAAACCTTATTGTCACTAAGCCCAAAGTTCGTTGTTAAAGGCCGCCGGCGTATTTCATCTGCCGCTATGTCCGTTGATAATTGTCGCCCTCGCTATGATCGGTGTTTATTGTTTCAACTTGTCATTCGTTGCAATAATTTTGATTGAATAACACGTGTCTATTCTGCTTTGTTGCCAATTTATAATGTAGAGTAAAAGGAAAGAAAATTAGTTCCGTAGCGGAAAAAAAAAAGACGTAATGTTGACGTTTAAAGTATTTGTCTTGTAGCCTATGTTTACCCTTAACAGAGATTTAGGTGCTCTCCCCCTACAGGGAAGAATTTGAACCATACTAATTTAGTTACACTTGTTTTCTATAGATGTCATTTGAGTGGTCCGTGGTTAGCGTTCCGCCTCATATTGACATCTAGGAAACCAAGGTAGTAGTAGGACGGGAAAATTCGGTAAATTCTGCTTCGAGGCCTATTCATTCAGGCTTAAGGATCTTTTACGAGCCTGAAAATCTTCAGACTCGGGACCCACGGCTTAAAGTCCCTCCTGCAGGACTTGCTCCTTGGATTTTTCCATCCTAAAAAGTCCATCGACCATGGCCGGGTTTGAACCCGCGACCCTCGGGACCAGAGGCAAGGAGCATAACCACTAGTCCACCGGTGCCGATTAATAATCATCATCATCATAGTACATTCACGAATTTAGGCCATTTGTTGACCTGTTTCGGCCTCAAGAGAAACACCATCCAAAAGTCTTTTGAGTGAACGTCCTGGTCTTCTTCTTCCTGCAGGTTGATATCTTAACATTTGTTTGGGTATTCTGTGATCTTCCATTCGATGAACATGTTGTATCCATCTTGACTTATAATCAGAAATGTTGTTTTCTAAAGATTCCATGTGTAATTCTTCTAAGATGTCTTCATTTTTTTTGTGATCTAGTAGTGTGTATCCTGCAGTCCTCCGAAGGTATCTCATTTCAGCAGATCTAAGTCTCTGTATATCCTTCTGTTTCAACGTCCATACTTCGCTACCATACAAAAGAGTTGGAAGAGCCACTGTTTTATACACTTTCAGTCTTGAATGCTTTTGGACTAACTGTGGCTTGAAGATAGAATTTATTAACCCTAAAATTCTTAAAAATTTAGATAATAATAATAATAATAATAATAATAATGCCTATGGCCCGTGTCACCTTGATGTGCGTTCTATTTGGTCCACGTTACAAACAAGTATGTACGGCTCTGATGTCTCTTCTATGAACCATTTCTGTGTATAATTTATTTAATAAAGATGGAATGTTTCACTTGGTTTATTCACGCTTCCCAGGGGTTCATTAGCGGCTGCGGGGTTACGTCTTCATTCCTGTTTAATGGATGTTGTACCGAACAGCGCTACTCGAACAAATAGCTTATTGTGTCTTCAAACTGTTTTATATAAATTATACACATCACATTTGTTCCACCGCGGGGCACAGGCTCCATCGCGGTATCATCAAACAAAACACTTCACTCTCTCATTACTTACAACAACCAGCAAGTTAATAATAATAATAATAATAATAATAATAATAATAATAATAATAATAATAATAATATATAATAATAATAATAATAATAATAATAATAATATAAATATTATTATTATTATTATTATTATTATTATTATTATTATTAATTATTATTATGTCCACCGCTGTGGTCTCGAGGTAGCGTGCTGCCTTGTCACGCAGCGGGCCCGCGGTTCGATCCCCGGTCGGGGCAGTTTTTTTTTTCTGGGTGAGGTTTTTATCGGGGTTTTTCCTCACCTGTAAGACAAATGTCAGGAAAACTTTAAGGCCCAAACGGTCCCCGAAATCATATGGCCATCATCCTTATCATTATCATCCTTACCATTATCATTATCATCATCATCCTTCACCGGTGTGGAAAGCAACTGGAAGCTACCACACGTACACAATTCCCTAGTAAAGCTGCAAGCATAGCATGAAAATGCTATGATTGCAGTGAAGGACCTGTCTTCGGGCAGAATTACTATGGATTATTATTATTTATATACAGAATTTCAATATTCACAAATCTTTCTATAACTAATTAACTCACTCACTGGCACTATCGAATCCATAGGTTCATGACCGCGCGGGCATAAGCTCTCCATATATCCCTATCCTGAGCCAATGCTTTCCAATCATCCCCTACATAATCTACTTCCCTCAAATCATAGTTAATGTTATTCTCCCACCTCATTCTTGGTCTACCAAGTGAGCGTTTTTCCTCTGGCTTTCCTACAAGAAGCTTCTATGCAAGTCTTTCATTCCCCATACGTGCAACATGTGTTGCCCATCGCAGTCTACGAGACTTAACTGTTCTTATTATATCTGGCTTCCTATAAAGACCATGTAATTCAGTGTTATGCAGTCTTCTCCATTCACCTGTCTGTTCGTCTCTCTTTGGTCCAAAATTTTTCCTAAGAACTTTATTCTCAAATACTTGTAATCTCCTTTCCTCCCTTAAAGTAAGAGTCAATGTTTCACATCCATATAATATAACTGGTAGAATAATAGGTTTATATATTTTCAGTTTAACGTTTTTTGAAAGGAGTTGGGATGACAAGAGTCTCTGTAATGCATAATAACACGCATTTCCAGAATTGAGCCTATGTTTAATTTCTTTGTGCATCTCATTCCTATTTGTAATTATTGTTCTTAGGTATTTGAATTCAGCCACTTCCTCAAAATTTCCCTCATTTGTCTCCAGCTGTCCATTTCCATTATATAATGTATTTCTATGTGTGACCATATATTTAGTTTTATTTATATTTACTTCCAGTCCCAATTTCTTAGTATTAGTCAATAGTGTGTGCAAATGTTTCTATACCTAAAGTTTTATTTTCTTCCTCCACTCCATGTCCTCCAGTCCTCTTGTTCTCATTCCAGTTCTTATTTCTTGCATCCACACGTTTCGAGGTCTTCCTTTCCTTCTTCTTCCGAGAGGACACCATTCTAATGTTTTTGTGGGCACCTTTCTTCTTGCGTTTTCGTACCAATTTAATTGCTTGTATCTTATATAATCTGCTACTGAATATCTAATATTCATTTATTTCGTAGGACAGTATTTCTTTATTTTTTTTCCTTGCCGTAGCGTAGTGGTTAAGGCACTGAGCTACAAGCCGGAAGGTCGAGGGTTGAAGTCCGGTTGGGGTCAGGATTTTTAAACTGACCCAAACCTTCTGGCGGCACTATGGTCCTGGGGTCGACTCAGCCTCTAACGGAAATGAGTACCAGACGCTTGCTCTGGGGGTAAAGGCGGCCGTCACGCAGGGCTGAAAACCCGGCTGACATCAAGTACCGATTGTCTAGAAAAAGTGGGAGCCTTAACCTCCTACTACCCCTAGGGCCTCCTGAGGCCTGTAGTGGGATTACTTTACTTTACTTAATACAAATTGAAAATATGTTAGCGCCATGTATCAGGAGACTACGAAACTCGAAACTCCAAAATTGCAATGGGTGGCATTGGAACACACATCTCTTTCAGATTGTATCACCGTTTCAAGAATAATGTAGGCAATTCATTTTTTTATTTTATTGCAGTCTGTGGAGGAGTAAGTTAATTTAATGATACAATTAAGCTTTTTTTGTTTTGCTTGTAAATATATAATTTTGTATTGTTCTTAAAATCGCGTAAAATTAGTGGTTGGAATCACGCTGTTACGTAAGCCAATTAAAATTAATTGTTTGTGTCTGATGATTTATGCGCTTGGATTGTAATTATTAAAGGTTTTACAGTAAGTGCAGCTCGGTCCGGTTCACCTGTCCTTAATGTGAGCACCATTAACATCAAGTGAATACAATGTTGTGTTGCGGCGTCTCTATAAATTATCCCGTGAAAATGAGACAAACTGTGTTCTTATTATTAATATATATTATGGCAGCAATCAGTAGAATGTTAAGTACAATTGGAGGAACTAATACAAAATAAAATATCAGAAGAACAAACAGGTTTCACAGCAGGTAAGTCGTGCCGGGAATCGAACCAGGGTCGCCGGAGTAGAAGGTAGGGACTCCACCGACTACACCACATCGACGGACAAATATGTTTTTATATTTGGTTGAATAAGTAGAGGAAAAATCATTATAAATTTATATCGTAATTATTTTTTAGATATCCCGTACTGATTACTCGGCGTTTCCCGGGAATCTACTTATCCCAATTTTCTTGGCATGAATGAGTTGAAAGACAAAAATGGCTATAGTGAGTTATCCGTAAAAGATAGACATATGCTGTCCCGGACTTTCCTGTAGAGTTTTTTGAGATATTCAATTCTGTGTACATTAATTTTGTGTATTTGTTATGGTTTAGGCAGCGTAAGCCGTTTAAGCGTATAAAACCCTACTTTTTTTAGTGCACCGATGCACTTTTATTTAGCTCCGGCCCTGTAGTACGTACAGTAATATGTGGAGTCCGTATATCAGGCACTTAAAAATGCAAAATATGCAGGCAAAAAGGCACTACAATCATTCATATAGGCACTAAAAATTCAAAATTTGCAGGCAAAAAGGCACTAAAATCATTAATATAGGCACTAAAAATTCAAAATAGGCAGGCAAAAAGGCACTAAAATCATTAATATAGGCACTAAAATGCAAAATAGGCAGGCAAAAAGGCACTAAAATCATTAATAGAGGCACTAAAAATACAAAATAGGCAGGCAAAAAGGCACTAAAATCATTAATATAGGCACTAAAATGCAAAATAGGCAGGCAAAAAGGCACTAAAATCATTAACATAGGCACTAAAATGCAAAATATGCAGGCAAAAAGGCACTAAAATCATTAATATAGGCACTAAAAATTTAAAATATGCAGGCAAAAAGGCACTAAAATCATTAATATAGGCACTAAAATTCAAAATAGGCAGGCAAAAAGGCACTAAAATCATTAATATAGGCACTAAAATGAAAATATGCAGGCAAGAAGGCACTAAAATCATTAATATAGGCACTAAAAATTCAAAATATGCAGGCAAAAAGGCACTAAAATCATTAATATAGGCACTAAAAATTCAAAATAGGCAGGCAAAAAGGCACTAAAATCATTAATATAAGCACTAAAAATTCAAAATCGGCAGGCAAAAAGGCACTAAAATCGTTAATATAGGCACTAACAATTCAAAATATGCAGGCAAAAAGGCACTAAAATGATTAATATATGCACTAAAAATTCAAAATAGGCAGGCAAAAAGGCACTAAAATCATTAATATAGGCACTAAAAATTCAAGATATGCAGGCAAAAAGGCACTAAAATCATTAATATAGGCACTAAAAATTCAAAATATGCAGGCAAAAGCACTAAAATCATTAATATAGGCACTAAAAATTCAAAATAGGCAGGCAAAAAGGCACTAAAAATCATTAATATAGGCACTAAAAATTCAAAATAGGCAGGCAAAAATGCACTAAAATCATTAATATAGGCACTAAAAATTCAAAATAGGCAGGCAAAAAGGCATTAAAAATCATTAATATAGGCACTAAAAATTCAAAATAGGCAGGCAAAAAGGTACTAAAATCATTAATATAGGCACTAAACATTCAAAATAGGCAGGCAAAAGGCACTAAAAATCATTAATATAGGCACTAAAAATTCAAAATAGGCAGGCAAAAATGCACTAAAATCATTAATATAGGCACTAAAAATTCAAAATAGGCAGGCAAAAAGGCACTAAAAATCATTAATATAGGCACTAAAAATTCAAAATAGGCAGGCAAAAAGGCACTAAAATCATTAATATAGGCACTAAACATTCAAAATAGGCAGGCAAAAAGGCACTAAAAATCATTAATATAGGCACTAAAAATTCAAAATAGGCAGGCAAAAAGGCACTAAAATCATTAATATAGGCACTAAAAATTCAAAATAGGCAGGCAAAAAGGAACTAAAAATCATTAATATAGGCACTAAAATTCAAAATTGGCAGGCAAAAAGGCACTAAAATCATTAATATAGGCACTAAAAATTCAAAATAGGCAGGCAAAAAGGCACTAAACCATTAATATAGGCACTAAAAATTCAAAATAGGTTCTTACAAAAAATGGACTACAACATAACTTTTTACAGTCTTACGTTAAGAATGTAAACATATGCTACCGATAGCACGCGAAGATATCAGAGATGTTTTTGGAATTTGTTTTGCCTTTTTACAAAGAGCAGAACTGTCACTTGAGAATGTTTCCGTACCAAATCCTTTCACGAAATTCGTCAGTTTGTCTTTTTCTGTTGTCCGTTCTGTAGGTATCTTAAAAAAACAGTCCTAAAGGTAAAAAAAAAAAGCCACATACACTTGCCGCACCACTTTGTCTTAGAAGCAGCTCTCTGTGAATGAGGACTGCAGACTGAATTCAGTGTTACGAAGATCAAAAATAATATTTCCAGTCGCCTAAAGATTTCAGTTCCAGGTGTGAGACAGAGAAAGAAAGCTTGAGCCATCTGTCCTCTTTGTCACTCAGCAATGTTTGTATTGAAAAGAAGCAAAGAACTTTTCTCCAAGCCTTAGAGCCGGAGCATAATACAATGGTCATAACATAGGACTATTTCGCTTAACGGGAATGCATGAGGTGGAAAAATACAATATTCACCTAACAGGAGTGCATTGACGGGGAAACCATCTACCTGCTACGTTATTGCCTCCCATATACTAAAATATTCTAAGGAAATTTATAAAAAGAACACTTGAAAACTTCTATGAAATCATTTGTGCTATGAAGTTTGTCCATTTCAATTGATTTCATTGAAATACTGAGTTAATTTCGAGAAAAAAAATTGCAAATAGGCATTTATAGGCAAAATTAACTTCATGGAAAACAACTCTAGGGTCGTTGGTATGAACTTATATGAAGTCACTTTTACAATATCTATAATAAATAACTGTATGCATTTTCCCTAACATCCGGTCTCTAGTCATATGTTATATACGTTAATTGTCCCAGAAAAAAAATTCTCTGGACGATGGCGAAAACCACATTGAAATCGGTCAAGTAGTTTTTGAGTGCATAAAGGACAGACACTTATTTTTATGTATAAAGATGCAATAAAAAATATATAAATTTTACGTTATGCCTGTACAAGTTGAATTCCGGATTCTTGAAGAAGGTACGCATCTTAATAACGGACTTTACGTAAAGAAACTCGGTGTTTTCATTCAACAGATGATGGCAGTGACTTGGCACAAAAACGTGTATCCATCGCTGTTAAGATAATGGCTTATTGTAATAAATACACAAAATTTGTACAACCGGGTCCGCTATTTTATTGTATAAACCAGGTAACTAACCCACAACTCAAGGAAGCATTACAATGCAAATACCGTGCGTGCACTTACTTACTCACTGGCACCCGTAGGTTCATGGCCACGCGGACATATCTCTCCCTATCCTGAGCTAATGCTTTCCAATCATGCTCTGTATAATCTACTTCCCTCAAATCACAGTTAATGTTGTTCTCCCACCTCATTCTTGGTCTACCGACTGGGCGTTTTCCCTCTGGTTTTGCTACAACAATCTTCCACTTACGTCCTTCATCCCCTATTCATGCCACATGTCCTGCTCATCGCAGTCTATGAGACTTAACTGTTCTTATTATATCTGGCTTCCTATAAAGACCATGTAGTTTATTGTTATGTAGTCTTCTCTATTCACCTCTCTGTGCATCTCTCTTCTGTCCAAAAATTTTCCTAAGAACTTTATTCTCAAATACTTGTAATCTCCTTTCCTCCCTTAAAGTAAGAGTCCATGTTTCGCACCCATATAATATAACTGGTAGAATAATAGTTTTATATATTTTCAGCTTAACGGTTTTTTGAAAGGAGTTGGGACATCAAGAGTCTCTGCAATGCATAATAGCACGCATTTCCAGAATTGAGCCTATGTTTAATTTCTTTGTGCATCTCATTCCTATTTGTGATTATTGTTCCTAGGTATTTGAATTCAGCCACTTGCAAAGTTAAGCCAGACGAACTATAGATAAAAATAAACGTCAAGAAACGCGTACGTGGGTTCCACTCGGGTAGAATTTTCCGGAGGTAAAATAGTCCCCCATTCGTTTGTCCAGGCGAACACTACTGCAGGAAATCCATGCCAAAGAAAATCTCGTACACTGCGATGGGCAGGACGTGTGGCACGTATGAGGAATGAAAGACGTGCGTCGAAGCTTCTTGTAGGAAAACCAGAGGGAAAACAACGCCCAGTTTGTAGTCGAGGACTGAGGCGAGAGAAGCAGATTATGCAGCAGATGGTTGGAAAACATTAGTTCACTACAGGGATGTCCATTCATAGTAATTCTGCCAGAGGGCAGGTCCTTCACTGCAATTTTCATGCTATGCTTGCAGCTTTACTAGGGAATTGTAGGTGTGGTAGCTTCCCACACCGGTGAAGGATGATGATGATGATGATAATGATAAGGGTGATGATAATGATGATGATGGCCATATGATTTAGGGGACCGTCTGGGCCTTAAAGTTTTCCTGACATTTGTCTTACAGGTGAGGAAAAACACCGATAAAAACCTCACCCAGAAAAACTGCCCCGATTTGGGATCGAACCCGGGCCCGCTGCGTGACAAGGCATGACTCTACCTCGAGACGACAGCGGTGGACTCTATAGGGATATATGGGCCGCTTATGTCCGCGCTTTGTACATTCCATGTTCCAATTAGCAGAGCTCTTTTCCATAGCTTGATTCGTCTTTTTTAAAATCCGACCCGCTTATTTTTCTACTAATTTATATTATTTTATAAAGCAATGGCTGTTCCTGTATTGATGTATGGATCAGAATGTTGGACGATCACTAAAAGACAAGAACTAAGATTGGAAGCAGCTGAGATGAGATTTTTAAGAAATATAGCAGGATATACTCTGCTGGATAAGAAAAGAAATGAAGATATAAGAAAGGAACTATAAATATATTCAAACTTACTTACTTACTCACTGGCACTATCGAACCCGTAGGTTCATGGCTGCGCACACATCAGCTCTCCTTACATCGCTATCCAGAGCTAATGCTTTCCAATCATTCCCTGTATAATCTACTTCCCTCACATCATAGTTAATGTTATTCTCCCACCTCATTCTTGGTCTACCAACTGGGCGTTTTCCCTCTGGCTTTCCTACAAGAAGCTTCCATGCAAGTCTGTCATTCCCCATACGTGTCTACGAGACTTAACTGTTCTTATTATATCTGGCTTCCTATAAAGACCATGTAGTTCACTGTTATGAGGTCTTCTCCATTCACCTGTCTGTTCATCTCTCTTTGGTCCAAAATTTTCCTAAGTACTTTATTCTCAAATACTTGTAATTTCCTTTCCTCCCTTAAAGTAAGTGTCCGTGGTTCGCACCTATATAATATAACTGGTAGAATAACAGTTTTATATATTTTCAGTTTAACATTTTTTGAAAGGAGTTCGGACATCAAGTGTCTCTGCAATGCATAATAGCACGCATTTGCAGAATTTTCAAACTTACAGCCCGAATAATTAAATCTAGGAACGACTGGAAAGAACATGTTAATAGAAAGCCAGAAGGAATATTACAAAAAATTATTGCTAAATTATAAACCGCACGGAAGGAGAAATGTTGGTCGCCCACACAGAAGATGGTCTGAACAATTTTAACAATTCTTGCTTTCATGAAACCGGAACGAGCCAACAGGCTCAATCCCTGGATGATGATGATATTTTATAAGAATGGCGATATTTAGTTAGCGTTAAACATACCCGCAAGTTACATTGAAAATCATGTCCTGATCGCATGAGAAGAAAGTTGAAGAACAATTTGACCTGCCCTCGTTGCAGATGACATGTTTTATAAAGATTGTGAACTTTATTGAAGAAGTAATAAAGTTATCTTTCAATCGAAACGTAACTCCATTTGTGAAACTAGTCTGGTTTCGAAACCGGTACATCCGTCCTTAATATTCTAATGTGACATCTAACCTTTACATCTTCCCCAGACATCTGGTCTGCTGATTGCAGATAAGTTACATCCCCCGGGCAACAAGAAATCTGAAACCCATCGTTTAGAAATTCTCATAACACATTCAACTTAGTAATAAATAAAATACAACTAGTTTCAACTAATTCCGAACGAATGTTGTTCTCATGACAAGAATGTACGTACCAACGAGCCTATTTAGTAGGCACCGGTAATTACATTAACCAACATAGGCCTATATATCTTAATATATAAAAATTACGTGTCACGTTGTTTGTCCGCGATGGAATCCTAAACTACTGAACCGATTTTAATAAAATTTTGCACACTGTGTGCAGTTTGATCCAACTTGACACTTAGGGTAGTTTATAACTAAATTTATAGTCAACAGAATAAATAGCCCCTATATATATTCTTGGGGGCACGCCGTAGCGTAGTGGTTAAGGCACTGGGCTACAAGCCGGAGGGTCGAGGGTTCAAGTCCCGTTGGGGTCAGGATTTTTAAACTGACCCAAATCCTCTGGCGGCACTATGGCCCTGGGGTCGACTCAGCCTCTAACGGAAATGAGTACCAGACGCTTGTTCTGGGGTAAAGGCGGCCGTCACGCAGGGCTGACAACCCGGCTGACATCAAGTGCCGATTGTCTAGAAAAAGTGGGAGCCTTAACCTCCTACTACCCCAAAGGCCTCCTGAGGCCTGTTGTGGGATCACTTTACCTTTTTTTATATACATTCTTAAAACAACAAAATCGAAACATAAATTGTGAGGAACTCTCTTATTTTTTTTATTTTTGCGTATTTTTTTTACTGTTCTTCCCCTTAAAGCGGTTTGGAATATTCAGGTTGTGTTCTGAATAATGTAAACGTTAAAGCGAGCGAATAAGGAAAGGTTAATTGATTTATAACGTGTGGAGGAATGTCTGTTCGTGATTCCTGGGTCAACTTCATGACGATCTGTCCCCGAAACATTGACATTCTCACTGAGGTCACATGCACTGACCCGTGTGACGTCATACAACAAAAATCTGCGATTTCGTGATCAGATAATGTTGTCTTTGAACTCTTCTGATAAATAATTATTAAAACAAATGAAAGTCGAAGACAGTTAATAGATTATTCAAAGAGTCTGCTGGTAGAATGTTTGATTAACGGGTCCTGGGTCCATTCCCGATAGGTTTGATATTTTAATTTTACAGTTAATCTCGGGACAACTAGACTTGGTGGTATATATATTTTTTTTCTTTCCGGAATTTTACCACAATACAATGGTTTTCCGTCAGCCTCAAGAAATTTGTCTTCTCCATATTATAACTAACTCACTGGCACTACCGAACCCGTAGGTTCATGGCCGCGATGACATAAGCTCTCCATACATCGTTATCCTGAGCTAATGTTTTCCAATCATTCCCTGTATAATCTACTTCCCTCAAATCATAGTTAATATTATTCTCCCACCTCATTCTTGGTCTACCAACTGGGCGTTTTCCCTCTGGTTTTCCTACAAGAAGCTTCCATGCAAGTCTTTCATTCCCCATTCGTGCCACATGTCCTGCCCATCGCAGTCTACGAGGCTTAACTGTTCTTATATCTGGCTTCCTATAAAGACCATGTAGTTCACTGTTATGAGGTCTTCTCCATTCACCTGTCTGTTCATCTCTCTTTGGTTCAAACATTTTCCTAAGAACGATTGGGATATACATAATAAATTAAACCGATATCAAATGATGTGTGGCACCATAAGAAGAACCCTCCGAAAGACTCGAACAGAAACTCAGCTCAGGTTTTATAAAATTATGGCTGTTCCTGTTCTTTTATATGGATCCGAATCTTGGATACTTACAAAAAAATATATCTCACACATTCAAGCCACTGAAATAAAATTTTTAAGATCCGTAAAAGGATGTACCCGCATGGATAGATTACACAATGAATCAATAAAAAATGAACTGGAGATATTTTAAATACTGGATAAACTAGAAGAGCACAAATACCAATGGAAAGAACATTTAGACAGAATGGACAGTACAAGATTACGCAAAAAGATCAACACCTACAAACCAGATGGGAAAAGATCTTTGGGACGGCCAAGAAAACGATGGACTTGAGACCAGGTCACATTGACCTAATCCTGGAAAGGAATAATAATAATAATAATAATAATAATAATAATAATAATAGTAATAATAATAGTAATAATAATAATAATTATAATAATAATAATAATAATAATAATAATAATAGTAATGATAGTAATAATAATAATATAATAATAATAATAGTAACAATAATAATAACAATAATAATTAAAATAATAATAGTAATAATAATAATAACAATAATAATTAAAATAATAATATAATAATAATAATAATAATAATAATAATAATAATAATATTCATTTACTAATTTACTTACATATTTTCAATGTGCCTAAAGTTTTATTTTATTTTTCCACTCGTCTCTACCCATCCACTCCATGTCCTCCAGTCCTCTTGTTCTTATTCCAGTTCTTATAAAGAACTGCATAAAATAACAATTTTTTTTTTAAAACAAGAAATGTTAAAACTGCGTGGTTGCACACATTCGAATAACCACAAAAGAATGACAAGTTTTTCTACCTATTGTTGTCCATGTTTGTGGTTAAGTTGATATAAACAAAAGAGGTGTGTATTGTTTTTATAGGGCGATGGAACATTCCAAAGTAATGTATTCTTGCATCAATAACTCTATATATATGTTCACACATAAGAAATACTCACTTACTCACTGGCACTATCGAACCCGTAGGTTCACGGCCGCGCGGACATAAGCTCTCCATACATCCCTATCCTGAGCTAATGCTTTCCAATCATTCCC
Organism: Diploptera punctata; assembly: GCA_030220185.1. Classification (NCBI taxonomy): domain Eukaryota; kingdom Metazoa; phylum Arthropoda; class Insecta; order Blattodea; family Blaberidae; genus Diploptera; species Diploptera punctata. Next base: position 1,468,988 of record JASPKZ010010699.1, read on the forward strand.
TGTATAATCTACTTCCCTCAAATCATAGTTGATGTTGTTCTCCCACCTCATTCTTGGTCTACCAACTGGGTGTTTTCCCTCTGGCTTTCCTACAAGAAGCTTCCATGCACGCCTTTCATTCCCCATACGTGCAACATGTCCTGCCCATCGCAGTCTACGATACTTAACTGTTCTAACTATACCTGGCTTCCTATAAAGACCATGTAGTTCATTGTTATGTAGTCTTCTCCATTCACCTGTCTGTTCATCTCTCTTTGGTCCAAAAATTTTCCTAAGAACTTTATTCTCAAATACTCGTAATCTCCTTTCCTCCCTTAAAGTAAGAGTCCATGTTTCGCACCCATATAATATAACTGGTAGAATAATAGTTTTATATATTTTCAGTTTAACGTTTTTTGAAAGGAGTTGGGACATCAAAAGTCTCTGTAATGCATAATAGCACGCATTTCCAGAATTGAGCCTATGTTTAATTTCTTTGTGCATCTCATTCCTGTTTGTGATTATTGTTCCTAGGTATTTGAATTCAGCCACTTACTCAAAATTTCCTACCCATGCCGAACTGGTCGAAGGTGATAAGCCAGACGAAAAAAGTACCTTGGGCGAAAGAGTGACGATCTTTCACCGTAAAAATACAACCGTCAAGAAATGCGGACATGGGTTCATCTGGGGTAAAATTTTCCGGAGGTCAAATAGTCCCCCATTCGGTTCTCCGGGCGGGGACTGCTTCAGGGAACCCATGCCAAAGGCTCAAACATAAGAAATACATTATATAATGGAAAAAAATGAGGAAAATTTTGAAGAAGTGGGCGAATTCAAATACCTAAGAACAATACCCAAGAATGAGGTGTCCAAGGAAATTAAACATAGGCTCAATTCTGGAAATGCATGTTATTATGTATTACAGGGGCTCTTGTCATCTCAACTTCTCTAAAAAAACATTAAACTGAAAATATATAAAACTATTATTCTACCAGTTATAGTATATGGATGTGAAACATGGACTCTTACTTTAAGGCAGGAAAGAAGATTACGAGTATTTGAGAATAAAGTACTTAGAAAATTGTTTGGGCAAAAGAGAGATGAACAGACAGGTGGATGGAGAAAACTAAAATGATATGTATAGGAAGCCAGGTTAAGCCTCTTAGACTGCAATGGGTTGGACATGTGGCACGAATGGTGGATGAAAGAGGTGGATGGAAGCTTCTTGTAGGAAAACCAGAGGGAACACGTCCAGTTGGTAGACCAAGAATGAGGTGAGAGAATAAAATTATTCATTATTTGAGGGAAGTAGATTATACAGGGGATGAATGGAAACATTAGCTCAGGATAGGGATGTATGGAGAGCTTATATCTGCGTGCCCTTGATTTAGTTAGTTAGCTCTTCAGCTAACTACAAAGGCACGAGCCGCCACTGATTTGAATTTTATTTATAGCTATACTTTGTCAGTTACCGATACTCTATCCAGTTATAAGCGTTAAAGTGTAGGAAGTCTGGAGACAGATAAGACCAGTGTTGCCAAGTTAGCTAGTTTGTAGCTAGATCTGACCATTTTCAAAATATACGAATTTGTGGAAAACTACTAACAGGTTTTCTGGTCATTTGTCGTTCTTTAGCTATTTTATTACAATTCGATTATTTTGTATGAATGTTGTAATAATAACGGATGGAGATGATAGATTTTGTCACCACAAAAATAAACTAAGCAAAATGAGTACCTTCTTTCCAAAGAACGTACACAAAGAAAAATCTTAAGAACTATTCAGGATAATACATTATTTGATAAAATGCACAACACACAAATTAGGGATAAATGTCATATTCAAGACATAACCAAATTTATTATAGGCCTAGATAGACGAAAATATTGGAAGGGTCATATAGAAAGAATGGAAGACAACCGACTTGCAAAAGGAGCTAAAGAAGATAGACCAATGAACTGGAGAAGAACAAGAGGAAGACCAGCCAAGAGATGGATAGACAGTGCCCAATACGTCTTCCTTCGAGGAATGATTTTGGAAATAAACAGCATGAAAAAGAAGAAGATGCACAAAGAAACGTGAGCATCCTCTGATGGAATTACCATTAAACTATTTTTATTACTATTTTTATAATCAGTTAGACATTGCAGAACAGTCTCAAGTCTTTAGATACGAGGGGAGTAGATAGTGATTCACACAATCAGTGAGAGTAAGAAATAAACAAATATAATTTCTAGTGAGAAGGGAATCAAAATGTAACTTAGATAAACTTAGAACGAAAATAAATTAAATAATTTTTTTTAAATTCTTAAAATATATTGTATATTCATAATTTAGTCACCATATTAAATCCACCGCTGTGGTCTCGAGGTAGCGTGCTGCCTTGTCACGTAGCGGGCCCGCGTTCGATACCCGGTCGGGACAGTTTTTTTGTGTGAGGTTTTTATCGGGGTTTTTCCTCACCTGTAAGACAAATGTCAGGAAAACTTTAAAACCCAAACAGTCCCCGAAATCATATGGCCATCATCATCATCATCATCATCATCATCATCATCCTTATCATTATCATCATCATCCTTCACCGGTGTGGAAAGCAAAGGGAAGCTACCACACCTACAATTCCCTAGTAAAGCTGAAAGTATAGTATGAAAATTCTATGATTGCAGTGAAGGACCTGCCTTCGGGCACAATTATTATGGATGGATTATTCTAGCAATTGCGCCCGAGGATATGTCTTTAATTACTATCATAGTATCTTTATGCTATGCTTGCAGCTTTACTAGGGAATTGTAGGTGTGGTAGCTTCCCGTTGCTTTCCACACCGGTGAAGGATGATGATGATAATGATAAGGATGATGATGATGGCCGTATGATTTTCGGGGACCGTTAGGCCCTAAGCTTACTGACATTTGTCTTACAGGTAAGGAAAAACCCCAAAAAAACTTCACCCAGGGATCTGTCCCGACCGGGAATCGAACCCGGGCCCGCTGCGTGACAAGACCACAGCGGTGGACCACCGTATTATAATAACATCAATTCCAATAGAGTAAAAGCAAAAATAGATACCCACAGATTGGCAAGTGCATTTTTTAAATTTTAAAACACAGCTTCATTCACGGATAAAAGCTGCATTTTAGCCTTTTTTAGGAATCAGTTTTAGCCACTTTTTCTGACTGGGTGTTGGCAACCCTGGATACAAGCGCTGCATTAGCATTCGACTCGCAGAAGTCAACAAATTTGAAGGAACATTTATAGAAAATCAGTTAGAATTGCAGCTTTGAATACAGTATTTTGAAGCGCTAGGATGTTGCCAGGACGGCACCGGTACATGGAATACAGATGTGCAATTAGATATTCTCCGCGAGTCCCACGACCAGTGAGTGTCATTGTCTCGTTACAAGAGCAAACAATGCGTGTGAATCCTCACCTTATCATGTGTTACATAACTTACCTCGTGGCGTGAGATCATTTCCACGTCAACAGCAATATCGACCTCTCATCGGCACAGTTTTCAACTCACGAGGAAAACAAATCTGTCTCATTAGACATTATACCTTATCCGCTCTTAGAGTGGTCCGACGTACAATTCGTGTCATGGCCGGACGATAAAAATGTTACTTTTTACCGTAACATTCGCTATTTATTAAGTTCGCAAAAGCTCCTGAAAAGAGATTCCTCAGACCAACAGCAGGATATCAACATTTAATAACAGACAAAAAACATAACACAGAAATAAGACAACTAAAATAGAGGAATTAAACACAATAAAGAATGGTCGGTCTCAGAATTTAAACTAATTTAAGATTTTACAATGGTTATTTGTAAGTCAGGAATCTGTATTTCACATAAAGGGTGTGCAGTGAGACCGAAAGAAAATTTATGGTACAGGTAGAATCTCTACTTCACCCAGCGGTAGGAATCATTCCTTATTGTTTTTTTTTTGTTTTTTTTTGCCTAACGAGAATTAATTGAAGTGGAAACTGATTTATTTCTCTGTCTGTCTTTCCGCTTTATAAAAACTTTTTCATGAATTGTGTAGAATTATCCTTCCGTTTCCGAGTTGGATAGATTCCGTTTTATGCAAAATAAATACACACAAAATTACTATTATTTCGCCGAGACCAATACATTTGTTCACATTGGACAGATTTTCGCTTTTTCACGTTCCGAATTAAACAAGTTTTACTATATATATATATATATATATATATATATATATATATCTTCTTCTTCTTCTTCCTTCCAAGTATTAGGCCAAGGCCTGTTACGATCTTATAGAAAATGTTCCATCCAGTGTTTGAGGGAAATTCTCGTATAAGACTTGAAAGCATAATAATAGTCCCTTCAATTGGTTGCTGGCCAAAGGAAGGCAAGACCAGTGATTGGGCTGCCATCTTATAGCCTCTGGTCAGGCTTTTCTGGAGAAGAAAAGAAAATAAAGGAAAGAAGAGATGGAAGAAAGGAAAGACTCCCCAGCCCTCGGATGCCCTAATAGCGTCGGGTCGAAAAAACAAGAGTTAACCAAGAGAGGTTAGATAGTAAAGTTAAAGAGTGCAAAACACAAGTAAGTGGAAGAAATGTTTTGCACAGCTTGGGCACCTTGTGGTCGCCATCCACATATCCCCTAGATGAGGACCCCTGAGGGGATATATATATAAATTTAAGGTAGCGTGCTGCCTTGTCACGCAGCGGGCCCGGTCGGGGCAGTTTTTTTGGGTGAGGTATTTATCGGGATTTTTCCTCACCTATAAATCAAATGTCAGGAAAACTTTAAGGCCCAAACGGTCCCCGAAATCATATGGCCATCACCATCATCCTCATCATCATTATAATTATCATCGTCCTACACCGGTGTGGAAAGCAACGGGAAGCTACCACACCTACAATTCCCTAGTAAAGCTGCAAGCTTAGCATGAAAATGCTATAATTGCAGTGAAGGGCCTGCCTTCGGGCAGAATTACTATGGATGGATGGATATATATGTATAAATTAAAGAAGGACATGGAAGCTTCTTGTAGGAAAACCACACGGAAAGTGCCCAGACCATAGACTAAGCATGAGGTGGGAGAATAACATTAACCATGATTTGACGGAAGTAGATTATACATGGGATACGGAATAGGGATGTATGGAGAGTTTATGTCCATGCGGCCATGAACCTACAGGTTCGATAGTTGGTTAGTTAAGAGTCGATGATGGGGTTTAACCACTATATTTTTTATATAAATAACATTATTAATATTAATGATATATTTTCTGGATCAATAAAGTAGAGTTTTAAAATAAACTAGGATGAGATCACGTCCAAGTAGTAAATATTTATTACGTCATCAATTAAATTTACTCTCCGCGCTGCAACCGGTTTTCTAACGTACGACTTACAAATGAACAACTAATACAGTTTTCAAACCCGGTTTTCTCCACACTCTATAAATAATCACTTTTACCCTCGAGACAAATTTCTCATAAGAATTTGAACAAAGTAGAATGACGAATAATTGTGGTTTAGCGTTGCAAATTATTGTACACAACAACTGCTGCACATGATCATATCTTATTAAGTTCTATTTTTTTTAACTTCTCCACGTGTGACCATTGGGGCACACCGTAGCGTAGTGGTTAAGGCACTGAGCTACAAGCCGGAAGGTCGAGGGTTCAAGTCCCGTTGGGGTCAGGATTTTTAAACTGACCCAAACCCTCTGACGGCGCTATGGCCCTGGGGTCGACTCAGCCTCTAACGGAAATGAGTACAAGACGCTTGTTCTGGGGGTAAAGGCGGCCGTCACGCAGGGCTGACAACCCGGCTGACATAAAGTGCCGATTGTCTAGAAAAAGTGGGAGCTATAACCTCCTACTACCCCAAGGGCCTCCGGGCCTGTTGTGGGATCACTTTACTTTTTTACATGTAACTAGTAGTCAAGGACCTATAAAATGCCTTTAAAAGACCAAATGATATTCTACAAAATACCTAAAAACGGGAGAAAAGGACGTAAAAAGTGTTGCAGTTGATAACGAGTGGATAAAGACAACTTCGCTGCCTCCACTCTCTTACTTACTTACTTACTGGCACTATCGAACCCGTAGGTTCATGGCCGCGCGGACATAAGCTCTCCATACATCCCTATCCTGAGCTAATGCTTTCCAATCATTCCCTGTATAATCTACTTCCCTCAAATCATAGTTAATGTTGTTCTTCCACCTCATTCTTGGTCTACCAACTGGGCGTTTTCCTCTCTGGCTTTCCTACAAGAAGTTTCCATGCACGTCTTTCATTCCCCATACGCGCAAACATGTCCAGCCCATCGCAGTCTACGAGACTTAACTGTTCTTATTATATCTGGCTTCCTATAAAGACCATGTAGTTCATTGTTATGTAGTCTTCTCCATTCACCTGTCTCTTCATCTCTCTTTGGTCCAAAAATTTTCCTAAGAACTTTATTCTCAAATATTTGTAATCTCCTTTCCTCCCTTAAAGTAAGAGTCCATGTTTCGCACCCATATAATATAACTGGTCGAGTAATAGTTTTATATATTTTCAGCTTAACGTTTTTTGAAAGGAGTTGGGACATGAAAAGTCTCTGCAATGCATAATAACACACATTTCCAGAATTGAGCCTATGTTTAATTTCTTTTTGCATCTCATTCCTATTTGTGATTATTGTTCCTAGATATTTGAATTCAGCCACTTCCTCAAAATTTCCCTCATTTGTCATTAGCTGTCCATTTCCATTATATACTGAATTCCTACGTGTGACCATATATTTAGTTTTACTGATATTTACTTCCAGTCCCAATTTCTTAGTGTTACTCAATAGTGTGTGCGTGTTGTCCTTTAGTATCTCTTCGCTATCGGCCAGTAGTACTACATCATCAGCATAAACTAACAGCTTATTAATACCATTGAGTTACTCTCTGCTCGACATATTTTCACAAAGTGGCAACTTCTTACAAAATTGAAGTTCTAATAAAACAGTTGAGGTGGTCAGTAGGTTGATGTTAAAAATAACGTGATATTTTGTGAGAATTCAATAGTTTCTCGTGGAAAAAATCAGTTTGGAATCTGAAAAGTCTTTGGAAAGTAAAACTAGATAGTTTTTCTAAAAGAAGTTGGAATTGAGACTAGACTCTCTGCATTCTTGAATTACAAATGGTATAAATGAATCAGTCATTTCGAAAAGGGATCATCTACAGCTGATCAAATTTATAGGAGAAAAAAAAACTGATTCAATTTGTTGAGGATAAAGCATTGACTGTGAAACTGCTACTGAATAAAGTCAGAAAGGAATTGTGTAGTTGACCCAGTCTCACAGGGAAACGATGGAATTAGGTATCTAAACATGGAATAATGAAATAAGTGAATTTCAGAAAAATTGGAGATGATCCCTTTTCGAAATGACTGATTCAAATATAGTTTAAAGAAGATAAAGTTGCAAAAAAAACCGTTAAAACTTCATTCTAACTTGAGCGTATCCATATGGCGGGATTATTTAGGTAAGTTGTTCTCTGCAATGAAACTAAATATATGGTCACACATAGAAATACATTATATAATGGAAATGGACAGCTAATGACAAATGAGGGAAATTTTGAGGAAGTGGCTGAATTCAAATACCTAGGAACAATAATCACAAATAGGAATGAGATGCACAAAGAAATTAAACATAGGCTCAATTCTGGAAATGCATGCTATTATGCATTGCAGAGACTCTTGATGTCCCAACTCCTTTCAAAAAACATATTATTCTACCAGTTATGTTATATGGATGCGAAACATGGACTCTTACTTTAAGGGAGGAGAGGAGATTACGAGTATTTGAGAATAAAGTAGTTAGGAACATTTTTGGACCAAAAGAGAGATGAACAGACAGGTGAATGGAGAAGACTACATAACAATGAACTACATGGTCTTTATAGGAAGCCAGATATAATAAGAACAGTTAAGTCTCGTAGACTGCGATGGGCAGGAAATGTGGCACGAATGGAAAATCAAAGACGTGCATGGAAGCTTGTCGTTGGAAAACAAGAGGAAAAACGCCCAATTGGTAGACCAAGAATGAGGTGCGAGAATAACATTAACTATGATTTGAGGGAAGTAGATTATACAGGGGAATGATTGGAAAACATTAGCTCAGGATGAGTATGTATGGAGAGCTTATGTCCGCTCGGCCATGAACCCACGAGTTCGTTAGTATCAGTGCGTTAGTTAGTTAGTTAAGTTGGTCTCTGCAGTTTACATCCAGTTAAACGTAAGTTACTGTAACATTGTAAATTAGCATATGTAGTTATAGAAACTGGAGGTAGATCCCATGACCTCTACGGTCAGATGAATATGGAATGTGTGAATCTGATAGCTTATTATTCGTTTCCTATTGACCTGCCTTCATTTACACTCCAATGCACAATTTCTTGGATTCACCCACGTGTTTTAAATTATATATTTCATTTGTATTATTAATAACACGTCTACTGTTATATAAAGTTCATTAACTTGTTGGTAGTATCCGCAAGTTCATGACCTCTGCACATGAGCTCTTCGTACATCCCTATCTTGTGCTAACGTTTTCCAATCATTCACATAAGTAACGCCACGAGTGATTTCCAAATTTATCTAGAGAATTTGGAAATCACGAGTGGCATTTGTTAGGACTATTTAACGAATAAAACTAACTTGTTTGCTCAAAAGTAATTATTTAAACATCCAATCATAGTAATTCTGCCCGAGGGAACTGCAATCATAGCATTTTCATGCTACGCTTTGCAACTTTACTAGGGAATTACAGGTGTGGTAGCTTTCCACGTAGCTCACTGTTATGTAATTTTCTCTATTCACCTGTCTGTTCATCTCTCTTTGGTCCGAAAATGTCTCTAAGTACTTTATTCTCAAATACTCCCTTAAAGTAAGAGCCCATGTTTCACATCCATATAATATAACTGGTAGAATAATAGATATAATTGTAAAATATCAATAAATAAGTCAAAAGTAATGGCATTTATTGGTAAATATGTAATTAGATCAAAATTGTACTGGATAACAAAATAATAGAACAAGTATCACATTTCCAATATTTAGGATGTGATATAACTTATAGAGAAAATAAGATATAGAAAATAAAGTAAATAAATTTCAGGCTATTTGTGGAACCACAAAAAGAACCTTAGGTCGGAAAGATACGAAACTTAAATTATATAAAACAATGGCTGTTCCTTTGTTGTTGTATGGAAGTGAAAATTGGATAATGAAATCAAGGGATAAAAGCAGGATACAGACTGCGGAAATGCTGTTTTTTACGATATGTGAAAGGATGCACAAGAGCGGATAGAATAAGGAATGAAACTTTACGAGAATAATTAAATATATATAAAATTGAAGATAAAAATCAGCGAAAATAATAAGAAATGGACAGAACACTTAATGAGAATGAACAACGAAAGAATACCAAAAAGAACCTTCCTGTATAATCCCAGAGGAACAAGAGATGTTGGCCGACCACGTAGAAGATGGACTCCACTTTTAACTTCGCCGGAACAGGCTGCATAGCCTAAACCTTGTAGTAGAAGAAGATAACAGTTTTATATATTTCCAGTTTATTAACTTAAAACGGTGCTATGATCATTAAAATAGGTTCTAAAAACTTTTTCTTCCGTCTTAAATAAAGAGACAATGTTTCTTAAGTGGAAGAATGACCGTTTAAAGATGTCAGCCAAGTTTGAAAATATGAAGATATTTATATTGTTCAGAACAAACAAAAAGTATTATATACGTATATAAAGTAATGTTGTAACGTTCTAGGTGCGGCAATTTCTTTATTCGGAATCGAACTTGTCCCTTGGCCTACGAGTTTGTCATCCACTTATGATAATCACAGATGTGGATGATCCTCAGGCAGTATAAAGCTGACATGTGTGTCATCATGTCGGGTCCCCCAGCCCCTTCTTACTGCCAATACTTTGTAAAACTTCAAAATAGTTTCTTTTCTAGTTTTATTCGATAAAGTGCGTTTAATTGTGCCACATAGATAATTGAATCGTTGTATTTTAGTGTGTTTATCTAAATTTCTGTCATTGCCTAAATGACATCCCAAATAATTAAAATTCTGAACTTGGTCTATAATTACATTGTTTATCATTATTTTTGTTCTTATTGCACATTTTCCTTTCACAGCTAATATTTTTGTTTTAGATGTAGATATTCTTAAATTGTATTTTAGAGAGATATTATTTAAAGTATAAAGGAATTGTTGTAAAGCATTTTCTGATGCTGTCATTATTACTTGATCGTCTGCAAAAAGCAGAGTTGTCAATACACTATTTATATTAATTTGTTGTTGCCATACATTTGTCCAAGTAAAAGTAAAGTAAAGTGATCCCACAACAGGCCTCAGGAGGCCCTTGGGGTAGTAGGAGGTTAAGGCTCCCACTTTTTCTAGACAATCGGCACTTTATGTCAGCCGGGTTGTCAGCCCTGCGTGACGGCCGCCTTTACCCCCAGAACAAGCGTCTGGTACTCATTTCCGTTAGAGGCTGAGTCGACCCCAGGGCCATAGTGCCGCCAGAGGGTTTGGGTCAGTTTAAAAATCCTGACCCCAACGGGACTTGAACCCTCGACCCTCCGGCTTGTAGCTCAGTGTCTTAACCAATACGCTACGGCGTAAATTAAATAATAATGGTGACAATGGACTCCCTTGTATAAAATCTGACAAGAATTTAGGAAGGAATTTAAAGACTGGCGACAGAGCTTGTAAAGATCAGCCAAAACTTGATTTCTTCTCTTTATAATATATGTGTTGCGTTTTAAGCATCTTGCTGAAATTGCTTGTCTTAACTGACTTCTAAATTCTATAGAATAAACGTTGAAGTATTGTAATTCGAGACACGACGCTGAGAGTAAATGAGGTGTTTTTTCTCAAAGTGTTATCAAGTTTCCTTCTTTGGTAAGCAATTTGTGGGTAATGATAGACGACAAACAAAAGCAATTTACATAGCGTTAAAATAAATTAGCTTTTGGTTTATATTGTTCGCTCAGTTGTCATTTTTTTTTGTTTCTCTATATTTGGTGCGTGATTACGGAAGGAAGCGTTCCTTTTCACTCTCACAAAGTGTATATATATAACACTCCATATGACCTTGAACCCACAAAATGACCGCATAATGTGAGGCGTTTCTCGCTGATTCTTGACAAGGACGGTCGCTGCATGTTTTGGTTGTGGCTCCGGTTGTGAAGAAACCCGCGAGAAAAGTGACACGTCTAAAAAATTTTCTGAATTTTATAACTCAATCTTCTGCCAATTCTACTTCGTGATTTTGATTATTTTACGGCTCATTAAATTGACTCAGAACGTACTGGCATTACGAATGTAATAATTTGTTCGGTTTTTATTTTCTTCTTTCCAATTTAAATCTCAGCGTTATTTGAGACTTTCAAGGAAATAACTGTGTGTGTGTGTGTGTGTGTGTGGGGTATATATATGGTGCTGAAGTCTGGCAAATTTACTTTTCGAGTATTTATTTTGATGCACGATGGCTTAATACCTAAACGAACCTGAATATCACGGAAAACCACGAATTTCCGCGATCAATTTTCAAGAAATCGTGAAGCCAATACTTTAACCTTTGCTAACTCACTGGCACTATCCAACCCGTAGGTTCATGGTCGCGTGGATATAAGCTCTCCATACATCCCTATTCTGAGCTAATGTTTTCCAATCATTTCCTGTATAATCTACATCTATTACATCATAGTTAATGTTATTCTCCCACCTCATTCTTGGTCTACGAACTGATGTTTTCCCTCTGGTTTTCCTACAAGAAACTTACTGCACCTCATTCATTCCCCGTTCGTGCCACATAATAATTTGTTCGGTTTTTTATTACTTTCTTCTTTCCAGTTTAAATCTCAGCGTTATTTTAGACTTTCAAGGAAATAACTGTGTGTGTGTGTGTGTGTGTGGGGTATATATATGGTGCTGAAGTCTGGCAAATTCCTACCAGGGAAATGAAAATAATTTTAAGTACAGAAAGGATGTTTTAAGAAGATCAGCTGGAAAATCTAGAATGGATAGAATACGAAATAAAGAAATAAGGGAAATTATGGGTGTACAAGAGGAGCCGGACATCATAGACATTATAAAAAGAAAAGATTACAGTGGTATGGTCATGTCAAAAGAATGCCAGAGCAAAGATTGCTAAAAATTGTTATAGAATGGATCCCAATGGAAAGGAGGAAGAGAGCAAGGCCGAAGAAAACTTGCATAGAAGGGGTACAAGCAGCTATGAATATCAGAGGAATGGAGGAAGATCAATGGATGGACAGAGAGGAATGGCGTTTGGTTTCCGGAAGACGGCGGCAACTGCCATGATACCGGATGATATATATATATATATATATATATATATATATATATATCCATCCATAGTAATTCTACCCGAAGGCAGGTCCTTCACTGCAATCACAACATTTTAATGCTATGCTTGCAGCTTTACTACGGAAATGTAGGTGTGGTAGCTTCCCGTCGCTTTCCACACCGGTGAAAGATGATGACGAAGATGATAATGATGATGATGATGATTGCGATGGCCATATGATTTCGGGGACCGTTTGGGCCTTAAAAGTTTTCCTGACATTTGTCTTACAGGTGAGGAAAAACCCCGATAAAAACCTCACCCAGAAAAACAGCCCCGACCGGGGATCGAACCCGTTCCCGCTGCGTGACAAGGCAACACGCTACCTCGAGACCACAGCGGTGGACCATATATATATATACATACATAGTATTTCTGCCCGAAGGCAGTTTTTTCACTGCAATCATAGCATTTTCATGCTATGCTTTGCAGCTTTACTAGGAAATTATATATATATATATATATATATATATATATATATATATATATTTGCTTCTTCACTCCGCCGTCCATTAATTTCGCAGACGTAATAAGATTCTCGTCATTAAAAAAAATGTGTGGACACCGAAGATGGAACTCGTGACCCTTGAATTAAAGCATCATCTCTTTCCAGCTCACAAAACAACAAACCAGTGATTATTTTTAATCTCTGTTTTTATTTCGTGATTTTAATAACACCTTTGATACCTGTTTATAAAAAGAAAACATGCAAGAGCAGATAAAAAGAGTAAACAGCTTGAAGAGTTCACACGCAGGTCTGGTGCTGCCTTGTTATTACACCTACTTTTTATATCAATACAGCTCTTAGAATTCTTCAATTAAGAGGACCTGAAATAGATTGACAATTGGACTTATTAAAACTGAATACAACCCACTGCCATTGCTAAACTACCTGCTTGACAAAGTTAAAAGCTTTTGGCATATGCTGATGATTAGGGCCAAGATTTTCATCATAAAGCATAATTATATTATGTTTCTTAAATTTTCTAAAATTGGTATGATATTAGATCCCACAATTCGTTTTGAGACTCATAGTGGCCAACCTCAGGAAGTTGACTTTGAAAAAAAACCATTTATGAGCCAACAATTGACTATTACAAAGACTATTTAACTCATGCTCCAAATGGGAGTCAATGACCAATCGCATTTCAATGATTTTCGATTTATAACCATTCACAGTCGTGTTTCGCCTAGAATTTACCAACTAAAGTTTATCATAATAAAGAAAGCACCTCCTTTTTAACATTCTGAATAGGTCATAGCATTATTTTGCAGTGACTGACTCTCTAAGAAATAGGGCTTGCAGATTGTATATATAGTGCATGAATGTCAACACGTAGCGCATGCGGAAGTTAACATAAAAACACTTGTAGCAATTGATTATACCAGCAAAAAAGAAACCACTGTTTGCACTTTCTTAAATGTATTTTGTCCCAAGTAATAACATTCCAGAAAAATATAATTGTCACAGGACATCAGAAATTTATTTAATATACAGTTTGATGGTGTTTCATTTTTTCTCCACTAGAGTACATTCTTACAATATTGCGTTCCTTTGGCAATAAATAATATGATCTGGTTGCAGTGATGAAGCGTACCAATCGTTTCTCATTTGTTTTCGAACATCGCCGTTTACATTAAATATATAAATATTTTAAAATAACTATATTTAAATAATGATTTGTGAGTAAACAGCTTAATTTTATTCGTTAAATAGTCCTAACAAATGCCACTCTTCATTTCCAAATTCTCTAGATAAATTGGAAATCACTCATGGCATTACTTATGATAAATTCCAACTAGATAGTATAACTGTCACAGGATTGATGATCGGGGCATGAGGATTCTCAGCCAGATTTTGGAATTCCTTAAATTTGGAGAGGGTGTATCTTTCTAAAATTGCCATCGCTGCCATTAGAGGATCAATTTCAATTTTAAGAAGCCATATTTACAAAATTTCTACTTTATAGTATGTATACTTCAATGAGGCCTACAATTTGATTTTTTTAAATGTATTTACAAAATGCATTTCATCAATTCCAAAAATTAATTGTCTGTATCACTTTGTCCTTGAGGCAATCCTCTAATGAGGAAAGTTGTATGTAATAATAAATGCGTTTTATACAAAAAAACTAATTGAATTCAAGTATTTTCTTAAGTCATATTATGCATATTTATATATGAGAGAGCATATTATAGCAATTTATTGACCATATTCGTCATATTTTCACTCTTTTAAGAATTGAAGAACTTTTATCGTACAATTTCTTTCTTCCGTATTCGTTGAGTTGTTAAATTTCTCAGAATTTTGCTTCTTGTAAAATCTATATTCTTTTCCTATTTCGTTTCAATTTATAACACTGGTCAACATGATTTTTGTCTCATGAGTACCAATAGTTGTACTTAATGCAGGTTTTTATCGTGTTTTCAAATATGTATTCGGAATTTGTCCATCACCCACAGTTTTTTTTATTTCAGTTTCAATTACCGGTAATGGATTTAAAACATTATTTTTCTAATAAACGTTTTTTCGTCCATTTGTCCATTGTAAAATAAAACCCAATGAGCTAACTCAAGACATTTCAGCTATGGAAAAGAGATATTAAGGGAAATGGAATCCTAATATGCTGGCCGATTATTGCTGGACCATCAAGAGCGATGCTCCACAGGTGAAATATAGCAGAAAATCGTCATTTCTTACTTTCTAGGTGAGTCCGAATGTTCGAATATTGTATAGTTACGAATGTAGAAAATATTAAAGTGTTTGAAATTATAAATTCCTGCCTCTCGGAAACCTTGCATGATGGAGATAAACCGATATCATATTTGAATTCAGGAGACAAAATACTATCAGAATCACATATTTTTCTTTCTGAGAGAAAAGAAAGTTTATTTTTTGTTGCTCAGTGTAATATAAATTGGTTGGAGAAAATCCTCAATGATGAGGAAAATTCTCAAAACGAATTAATGAATTCATTTTAGGATTAATGACACTGCTGATGCACTATCATAATCATCATCATCATCATCACCGCCCGTCATATTTATCACGGCAGCGTAACTACGCCTTTCAGGTGCCCCAACCTCAGAAGTGGGTTAGAAGTGTGCCATGGCAGGAGAGAATACCAGAAATGTCGTGACAATGACAATCTAGTGGCTTTGATTAAAATATATTTTTGAGATCAAGGAATTCGAGGGATGATTGCAAAACATCAGCAGTGAGCCAATGCGTGCTGTAAAATTTCGTGTTGTGCTTAAAAAAAAGTTTAGAAAAATACGAGATGGTGTTTCACTTTTGCTTTTTAAACTTTTAACGAGCTCTTATTTATGACTCATTTAGGTATGTGAAGCCATCACGCAATGCTTCATTGATAGAACAAGTCCGTCACGAAGGAACAAGCGAGACCTCACCAAGTCGGAAATCATGTTTTGTTCATTTCTTTCCAAACTAAGGGTGTTACAAATTTCAACACATTTGTGGAGCAATCAGACGAGCACTGAGGAACAAAGTAAGACCACATCGCGGTGAACGTACAAATAGGACAGACAGCGGACAGAATTGCCAGTCTCAAGACAACCCTTGAGGATGCCAGACGCAGTCTCTGGCGAAACGTCGGGGAACTACAAGCCTCAAGACCACGGCCTACAGCCCGGAAATCTTCTTCAAGATCATCATAGCAACTCCGGCCGTGAAAGTCTACGCGAATACAAAAGTAAGAAAGGATACGCAGCTAAGATTTTACTCAACGATGGCACTACCAGTGGCGATGTGTGGAAGTGAGGCCTGGGTCCTGAAGGAGAAAGAAAAAAAAAGTAAAATTCAGGCAGCGGAATTGAGTTTCCTACTGGCTCTGAAAGTTTATACAAGAGAAGAACATATTAGAAATGAGAATATTAGAGAGGAACCAAAACTACAACCACTTCTTCAACAAATAGAAGAACACAGGAACAATTGGATAGAACATCTGCAAAGAATGACAGGTGATACGATACCAAAGATGGCACTGATGTATAATCCTGGAGGACGAAGATCGGTAGGAAGACCAACTGGGCTGAACAGATGTGAGATCGGAAAAGGCAAAGACCCAATTCGTGAAGGATGATGAGCACTAAGGCTGTTACAGGTCCTGGTCTTCCCTTTGGGGATTAACTAGTCTTATTTAGTTACTTCTTTCCCTACAGATGTCACGAGTGATATGTCGCCTCAAGAGACAGCTAGTAGGCAACTTGGGTATTACTTTCATGTGACAAAGTTGATAAATTTTGCTCAGAGGTCAGAACTCTACATTCACATGCTTTACTATTCCAAATTCTGCAGACATGTTTACCAAGTTATTTATCAACGCGTTTTCAAAATTTATCGGCTCATCACAATCTAGCACTTTACAGCACAGGAGATGTTTATACTCCGAATCTTACAAAATATTTATGACCAGGTATTCTCCCAGTTATATTATATGGATGTGAAACATGAACTCTTACTTTAAGTAAGGAGAGGAGATTACGAGTATTTGAGAATAAAGTTCTTAGGGAAATTTTTTGACCAAAGAGAGATGTACAGACAGGTGAATGGAGAAAACTTAATAACAGTGAATTACATGGTCTTTATAGGAAGCCAGATATAATGAGAACAGTTAAGTCTCGTAGACTGCGAAGGGCTGGACATGTGGCACGAATGGGGAATGAAAGGCGTGCATGGAAGCTTCGTGTAGGAAAACCAGAAGGAAAACGCCCAGTTGGTAGACCAAGAATGATTTCCAATCATCCCCTGTATAATATACTTCCGTCAAATCATAGAATGAGATGGGAGAATAACATTAATTATGATCCTTCACGGATTAGTTCTTTCCCTGTTCCGATCTCACATCTGTTCAGTCTAGCGCTTTTTTGGTCTTCCCACGGATCTTCATCCTCCAGGATTATACATCAGTGCCATCTTTGGTATGCTATCCTCTGTCATTCTTTGCAGATGTTCTCTCCAATTGTTCCTGTGTTCTTCTATTTGTTGAAGAAGTGGTTGTACTTTTAGTTCCTCTCTAATAAGTTCGTAGCAGTTGTATGGAATCAGACTATAAATTATACATTCGAGGAATTAGTTTCTGCGTGACGGACTTATTTATTACGTCGATATCTTGAAATATGTATATTTCCTGTATTTTATGGCGACCGAAAACAAGAATGTAAGGAAACTGTGATAATGGAGGACACTGCATGTGGCTGAACTTCAGAATGCAAACCAGTTTGACTTCCTCGATACTTGTCAGCAATACAAATCATTCGCTTGTATTAACCTTGGCTTTTGGCACAAAATGCACCTTCATGCATATTCCTATTACTTGGATACGCTTTGCTAAACTCAACTTTAATGCACCGTGCAGAATGGCAAAGTGGCTATTGTCACACAACTTCTTATGTCTCTTTATATCCTATTTCTGGAGTTTTCTACTTCTTCTTCTTCTTCCCATTCTTCCCATTCTTCGCGTATCTACTGGGCGTTTTCCCTCTGGTTTTCCTACAAGGAGCTTTCACGTCGCTCTTTCATTTCCCATTGTGCCACATGTCCTGCCCAGCGCAGTCTACAAGACAACTTTTATTATTATATATGACTTTCTATAAAGACCATGTAGTTCACTGTTATGTAGTCTTCTCCATTCACCTGTCTGTTCATCTCTCTTTGGTCCAAAAATGTTCCTAAGAACTTTATTCTCAAATACTCGTAATCTCCTTTCCTCCCTTAAAGTAAGAGTCCATGTTTCACATCCATATAATATAACTGGTAGAATAACAGTTTTATACATTTTTTTAATTTAATTTTTTTGAGAGAAGTTGGGATGACAAGAGTCTCTGCAATGCATAATAGCACGCATTTCCAGAATTGAACCTATGTTTAATTTCTTTGTGCATCTCATTCCTGTTTGTGATTATTGTTCTTAGGTATTTGAATTCAGCCAATTCATCAATAGACGGCGTTATGCATCAACCGGCTATGCGCCACTATGTAAATTTCGACAAAAATACGTTTAAAGTTTAAGTCAATCTTTTTTTTTTATCCCACAACAACAGACCCGGAGGCCCTTGGGATAGTAGGAGGTTAAGGCTCCCACTTTTTCTAGACAATCGGCACTTTTATGTCAGCCGGGTTGTCAGCCCTGCGTGACGGCCGCCTTTACCCCCAGAACAAGCGTCTGGTACTCATTTCCGTTAGAGGCTGAGTCGACCTAAGGACCATAGTGCCGCCAGAGGTTTTGGGTCAGTTTAAAAATCCTGTCCCCAACGGGACTTAAACGCTCGACCCTCCGGCTTGTAGCTCAGTGCCTTAACCACTACGCTACGGCGTGCCCCAGTTTAAGTCAATCTTCACTATTTATTGTAACGTCAAACTAACAATACTGGATATTGCAAGTTATTTTCCTTGTTTGACAGTTATGCATCAACAATCTAACAGCGGGAACATTTGACACTTAGCTGCATGATGCAAAATTTAGATTAGTATTTATGAAGATCTGGTTTCACAGCCGTTTGTTACA
Organism: Diploptera punctata; assembly: GCA_030220185.1. Classification (NCBI taxonomy): domain Eukaryota; kingdom Metazoa; phylum Arthropoda; class Insecta; order Blattodea; family Blaberidae; genus Diploptera; species Diploptera punctata. The sequence goes on from JASPKZ010010699.1 coordinate 1,487,893, forward strand.
AAACACAGAATCTCTGATAGGACTGATGTTCTTTAATAATAAGGTTATATTTAAAGATTTGGTGCTAAAAGTGTGCGTACACTTACTTCCTGAGACAGTGCAACAGTAAAGTGATCCCACTACAGGCCTCAGGAGGCCCTTGGGGTAGTAGGAAGTTGAGGCTCCCACTTTTCTGGACATTCGGCATTTGATATCAGCAGGGTTGTCAGCCCTGAGTGACGGCCGCCTTTACCCCCAGAACAAGCTTCTGGTACTCATTTCTGAGTCGACCCCAGGACCATAATGCCGCCAGAAGGTTTAGGTCTGCTTAAAAATACTGCCCCGCCGGGACTCGAACCCTCGACCTTCCGGCTTGTAGTGTAGTACCTTAACCACTACGCTATGGCGTGCGATGGCATCAAAATATTTTTAATAGCACTTAGCCGGTTGATGCGTAACATCGTCTAATTTACCCTCATTTGTCATTAACTATCCATTTCCGTTATGTAATGTATTCCTATGTGTGAACATATGATTCGTTTTATCGATGTTTACTTCCAGTCCCAATTTTTTTAATTTGATAGTTGCCTGGGATAGAGAGGTCTTGAGGAACGACGCGGGTTGTTACGCCAAACAAACTGCTGATGATGATGATGATGCAGGCTACTGAATTCTGCTCATGTAAACTACATAATGTTGAACGGTATGTGGCTCAGACAAGTTCTGAATATAAAACAGATGGTTGTACGGAAAAGCCAAACTGCTTGAAAATGTCCACGTCTGTGAGTTGAACAAACAAGTTTTGTTTGTTTGCCAATTATTCCACCTCCACGCGATTCGGTTCACATATTCTCGCTTTCTAACCCCAGTTCATGTGGCTTCACTTTTTACCAAAGCCACGTGTTAATATGCCTACAGCACTCATTCAAAACCATAAGATAATGTTTTTACAATGTATAGTATAATACAGTCGTTTAAGAGGAGTTCAGCAACAAACACACGTACACAAGAATTATATATATATATATATACTAGAAGTCCCGGCCACGCGTTTCTGTGGCTAAGGTATACGTTAAAAATTTAAATTAAGTTGCTGTCTTTCAGCCAGATTACTTAAAACTAATACTTACACACGAAATTAATAATATTGAATATAAAATAAACACAGAACACACTTAAATTATGAAATAATCAATATTTGTAATTCAATTGAAATTCGCAGTTGCAACAAAAAGCACAGCCATATGGATCTCTATTTGTTAAATAATAAACCAATTACCTTACCAAATTACCTTACACCGCCATCTGTTAGAATCGTATGGAACTCACAGATAATTATAACTCTTTGTTAAATAATAAACAAATAATTTGCAATAAAAATAATGCGACTATAAATTTAGTTATAAACTACCCTAAGTCTCAAGTTGGATCAAACTGCACACAGTGTGCGAAATTTTATTAAAATCGGTTCAGTAGTTTAGGATTCCATCGCGGGTAAACAACGTGACACGAAATTTATATATATATAGGAAATTTATTGTATTTATAACATTCGCTGATGAAGTTACAGTGTAATTGAAACAGCTGTTATGGATATTAAATAAAATATACATTTATGAAAACCATATAAGAGATATAAATAAGAAAATACAGAAATGTCAACATATTTGTGGAACAATCAGACGAACACTGAGGAACTAAGTAAGAAAGGATACGCAGCTAAGATTTTACTCAACGATGGCGCTACCAGTGGCGATGTATGGAAGTGAGGTCTGGGTCCTGAAGGAAAAAGATAAAAGTAAAATTCAGGCAGCGGAAATGAGCTTCCTACGGGCTGTGAAAGGTTGCACAAGAGAAGAACATATTAGAAATGAGAATATTAGAGAGGAACTGAATGTACAACCACTTCTTCAACAAACAGAAGAACACAGGAACAATTGGATAGAACATCTGCAAAGAATGACAGAGGATAGGATGGCACCGATATATAATCCTGGAAGATGAAGATCGGTGGGAAGATCAACAAAAAGGTTGGGCTGAACAGATCTGAGATCGGAACAGCAAGGATGATGATAATAATGTTATAGATTAGCGGGAAAACCATGGTTTTGGTAACACTGATAAATTGCTATGGCGTAACAATGAATTGTGCTCGATCTGTTCCCATTGTTATCACATGTCATGGCGTTAAATGAAAAAAGTAAAAATGAAATTGGATTCACTTAAAATATTTTTGTTCATCGTTTGAAGTAATGACTTGCAATTGCTAGACAGACGTCTGGTTTGTGACTGGACTGATGACTAACGCCGCTAGATTAAAATAAATACGCGGTTAGATTACTATATTTATTACATGTTGTTATAAATTATGTCTTGTCATCCAGTTGCCAACATAGAAATATTGCTTCCACATTCTGTTGCAGTATGCATCAACTACATTAGACTAGAATAGATTTATTTAGCCTGGTGGAGTTAAGACCATGTGGCCTTCTCTTCCATTCATCAGGACAAACATATGTTACATTTAAATACAAAAAAATACAATAATAGTACATACTAAACAATTAATCATCATGAAATATGTACAAAAATGCAGAAACAACTGGAAATCTCACGTAAGAAGAATGAGCCAAACAAGAATACAACGTGAAATCTTAAATTACCAGCCACCAGGCAAGAGATCTTTGGGCAGACCCTTCAAACGTTGGATTGAGACCGTAACAGACCACTAGGTCTATCACATGAAAGGAAGACGAAGAAGGAGAAGAAGACTAAACAATTAATGGCACTGAGCAACAAAAAAGAAACTTTTTTTTTGTTTCAGAAAGAAAAAATATGTGATTCTGATAGTATTGTTTCTCCTGAATTCAAATATGATATCGGTTTTTTCTTCATCACGCATGGTTTCCGAGAGACAGGCATTTATCATTTCAAACACTTTATTATTTTCTACCTTCCTAACTACACAATATTCGAACATTCGGACTCGCCTAGAAAGTAAGAAATGACATTTTCTGCTATATTTCGCCTGTGGAGCATCCCTTTTGATGGTTCAACAATAATCGGTCAGCATATTAGGATTCCATTTGCCTTGATATCTCTTTTCCACAGCTGAAATCTCCTGATGAAAGTGTTCCCCGTGCTCATCGCTCACTGCGCCAAGATAATAAATGGACGAAAAAAAGTTTATTAAAAATAATTATTTAAATCCATTAATTGAAATTAGAATAAAATAAAACTGTGGGCGATGCAGAAATTCCGAATACATATTTGAAAACACGATAAAAAAACTGCATTAAGTACAACTGTTGGTACTCATGAGACAAAAATCATGTTGACCAGTTTTATTTGTCAAACTGAACAATAATGAAAATAATGTCTAACAATACAATAAAATTAAATGCAATTAAAATTAAACTAATGAAGGAATGTATACACAAAGGAATAACAGCTCGAATCTACTATACGTAAAAAGGAAAAAATATATATACAAAGAAAGTAATAAACTGTAATGAATTCAAATCTATCGTTTATTTATAAGACAATCGACCGCGGTGGACTACTGGTTATGCTCCTTGCCTCTGGTCCCGAGGGTCGCGGGTTCAAACACGGCCGGGGTCGATGGGTTTTTTCGGATGGAAAAATCCAAGGAGCAAGTCCTCGGGGAGGAACTTTAAGCCGTGGGTCCCGAGTCTGAAGATTTGCAGGCTCGTAAAAGATCCTTAAGCCTGAATGAAAAGGCCTCTAAGCAAAGTTTACCGAATTTTCCCGTCCTAGTACTACCTTGGTTTCCTAGATGTCAGTATGAGGCGGAACGCTGACCACGGACCACTCAAAATGACATCTATACGAAAACAAGTGTAACTAAATTAGTATGGTTCAAATTCTTCCCTGTAGAGGGAGAGCACCTAAATCTCTGTTAAGGGAAACATGGGCTTACAAGATACAAGAAGATATATAAGACATTAGGTAAATATATTGACTATTTAACTCATGCCCGAAATGGGAGTCAATGACCAATCACGTTTTAATGATTTTTGATTTACAACCAATCACAATCGTGTTTCGCCTAGAATTTACCAGCTAAAGTTTATCATAATAAAGAAAGCATCTCCTTTTTAACATTCTGAATGGGTCATATCATTATTTTGCAGTGACTGACTCTCTAAGAAATACGGCTACCAGATTGTATACATAGTGCAAGAATGTCAACACATACCGCATGCGGGGTTAATATGAAACATTTGTAACAATTGATTATACCACAAAAAAAATGGAAAGAAACCGCTGTTTGCACTTTCTTAAACGAATTATTTTCCAGGAAATGACGTTGCAGAAAAATATTGTTGACATATTTACAATAGGACATCGGAAATTAATTAATACCTATAACGTGGTTATAAATTTCTCCACTAGGGTGCATTGTTACAAAATTGCGATCCTTTGGCAATAAATAATATGATCTGGTTGCAGTGATGAACAAAAGAAGCAAATTATTAATTTTTAAAACGTAATATCAGTGAGATTTTGTGTTAATTATTTTAGATAAGTAATGCTAAAGATGGGTTTGGATTTTAAGACTCATCATTGCAATATTTTTTTTATATGTATTATCCATCTTAACTTTGTGGATTTGAATGAGACGAAATCTAATATATAAAATTAATGTTTGTTTGTTCGTACTTTATGCACTGCCATACCGTTCATCCGATTGTGATGGGGCTTTTTGCAAAATGTTCAAGAGTTTCCCGGGAAGGTTTTAAGAGAGTTGTAACACAAATGAATTTAAAAAATATGCTCAATTCTGGAAATGCATGTTATTATGTATTACAGAGACTCTTGTCGTCCCAACTTCTTAAAAAAAACATTAAACTGGAAATATATAAAACTGTTATTCTACCAGTTATATTATATGGATGTGAAACATGGGCTCTTACTTTAAGGGAGGAAAGGAGATTACAAGTATTTGAGAATAAAGTTCTTAAGAAAATGTTTAGACCAAAAAGAGATGAACAGACAGGTGAATGGAGAAGACTACATAACTGTGAACTGCATGATCTTTATGGAAAACCAGATATAAGAATAGTAAAGTCTCGTAGACTGCGATGGACAGGACATGTGACACGTATAGGGAATGAAAAAGGGAGATGGTAACTTCTTGTAGGAAAACAAGAAGGAAAACGCCCAGTTGGTAGACCAAGAATAAGATGGGAGAATAACATTAACCATGATTTGAGGGAAGGAGATTATACAGGGGATGTTTGGAAAACATTAAGGATATACGGAGAGAGGTCATGAACCTCCGGGTTTGGTACAGTTCTTACTTGATGGACTTTTTTTCCCTTCCAAGAAATGTTACAGGAAGTAGATAAGATGACACAAGCATTAACATCTTACTAAGCAAATATTTTGTTCAAGGTCGAGGTCATTCAAATATAACTATCTGTGCTCTTAATCTGCACTTAGAGCGCTTATCCAATAAAACTATAGCACGTTGCGATACACTTGGTTAGGATGACTAAAAGTTTAAAAAAACGAGGCCGAGATTTTTTTAATTTCCGAAATTCCGTTATGTGTTTATCTCATGGGTATTGCATACTATTTTTTGCACGATGTGTATTTATTTTAGAAATTCAGATATTAGCAAAATATCAATGAATATAATTTAAGATAAATCCACCACTGTGGTCTCGAGGTAGCGTGCTGCCTTGTCACGCAGCGGGCGCGGGTTCGATCACCGGTCGGGACAGTTTTTCTGGGTGAGGTAAGACAAATGTCAGGAAAACTTTAAGGCCCAAACGGTCCCCGAAATCATATGTCCATCGCAATCATCATCATTCATATTCATCTTAGGTTAAGCTTAGGATCAGGGACTCTCCTGGCGCACCACTAAAATTCTACGTTACTTACTTACTCACTGACACTATCGAACCCGTAGGTTCATGGCCGCACGGACATAAGCTCTCCATACATCCCTATCCTGAGCTAATGCTTTCCAATCATCCCCTGTATAATCTACTTCCCTCAAATCATAGTTAATGTTATTCTCCCACCTCATTCTTGGTCTACCAACTGGGCGTTTTCCCTCTGGCTTTCCTACAAGAAGCTTCCATTTACATTCTACGAAAATGTAGTTATCACTTCTGTTTGATTTACAGAATCATATGGCTTAAATGATAAGGTGTAAATATCGTTTCACAGCTGAAAGATGGGGCATGTGTATTCGCCAGATGGCGGTCATGCAGAAAGCCAGTAGAATATGTATAAAACTTGACAATAACATTGATTTTTCAATCATTGCCTTCCTTCACTGAAATGTATAGTGACTTTAGAGACATTCTGTATTTATTTGTTAGTAATTGGCCTTTTAAAACAGACTGTTTATTTTGTCACGTGACGTGATTTACACGCCCCATATTACTGTTAAAACATATTTTTATCGTCCCTGACTTGATGACAGGTCAGGGATGTCAGATCAAGTTTGACAGGTCAAGGATGTCAGATCAAGTTTGACAGGTCAAGGATGTCAGATCAAGTTTCTTTAGTGAAGGTTTCCTCGTCCTTGGTCTCTCCTTTACATTCCAGAACATCACTTTTAGCGAATTCCGAACTAAATGAAGGCATTTAGGTTTTTTTTCATGAATATATCTTAATATATAAAAATTTCGTGTCACGTTGTTTGTCCGCGATGGAATCCTAAACTACTGAACCGATTTTAATAAAATTTTGCACACTGTCTGCAGTTTGATCCAACTTGAGACTTTAGGGTAATTTATAACTAAATTTATAGTCGCATTATTTTTTATTGCAAATTATTTGTTTATTATTTAACAAAGAGTTATAATTATCTTTCTAACAGATGGCGGTGTAAGGTAATTTGGTAAGGTAATTGGTTTATTATTTAACAAAGAGAGATCCAGATGGCTGTGCTTTTTGTTGCAACCGCGAATTTCAATTGAATTACAAATATTATTTCATAATTTAAGTGTGTTCAGTGTTTATTTTATTTTCAATATTATTAATTTCGTGTGTAAGGATTAGTTTTAAGTAATCTGGCTGAAAGACAGCAACTTAATTAAAATTTTTAACGTATACCTCAGCCACAGCAACGCGTGGCCGGGGCTTCTAGTATTATATATTTCTTTAATACACAAGTGATCTTCTTGGTGATAAAATATTAAAAAAAAATATATATATATACAGTTAATATGCCCAATTCACTAATTAATGTTTTAAAATGGTCAACACGTTTCCACAGCCAAGCTGTCATTCTCATATTGACTCAATATCTGATCTTGAGAATGACAACTTGGTTGTGGAAACGTGTTGACCATTTTAAAAACATTAATTGGTGAATTGGGCATATTGACTGTACATATATTTTTTATATATTTCTTGTATGTCTCGTAGACTGCGATGGGTACAACATGTAGCACGAATTGGGAATGAAAAAGGGGCATGGAAGCTTCTTGTAGAAAAATCAGAGGGAAAACTCCCAGTTGGTAGACCAATAATGAAATGGGAGAATAGCATGAACCATGATTTGTAGATAATACAGGGGGTGATTGTAAAACATTGGCTGAAGAATGGGATGTATGGAGAGCTCATATCCGCGGGTTCAATACAGCCAGTAAGGTAGTTATATTCCTTCATCGATCCCATTTAGTCGACACCAAAAATAACGAAGACAAAAATTATTACACATCTTTTAACGCTGGAATGATCTATGTTTATTTCGGAACCAAACTCGACATATAGCGATTAATTAAGAAAATTGGGATAAAGTTAATTAACAAGTAAAAAATGACAAATGAGGGTAATTTTGAGGAAGTGGCTGAATTCAAATACCTAGGAACAATAATCACAAATAGGAATGAGATGCACAAAGAAATTAAACATAGGCTCAATTCTGTAAATGCGTGCTATTATGCATTGCAGAGACTCTTGATGTCCCAACTCCTTTCAAAAAACGTTAAACTGAAAATATATAAAACTATTATTCTACCAGTTATATTATATGGGTGCGAAACATGGACTCTTACTGTAAGGGAGAAAAGGAGATTACAAGTATTTGAGAATAAAGTACTTAGGAAAATTTTTGGACCAAACAGAGATGAACAAACAGGTGAATGGAGAAGACTACATAAGAATAAACTACATGGTCTTTATAATAAGAACAGTTAAGTCTTGTAGATTGCGTTGGGCAGAACATGTTGCACGTATGGGGAATGAAAGACTTGCATGGAAGCTTCTTGCAGGAAAGCCAGAGGGAAAACGCCCAGTTAGTAGACCAAGAATGAGGTGGGAGAATAACATTAACTATGATTTGAGAGAAGTAGATTATAAAGAGGATGATTGGAAGGCTTTTAGGTAAGGATAGTGATGTATGGAGAGGTTATGCCCGCGCGGCCATGAACCTACGGGTTCGATAGTGCCAGTGAGTAAGTAAGTAAGTAAGTAAGTGTATTATTTGAGTGGTAAACGATAAAGGCATTAAGGAGTTTCGTGCGTTACGTCTCACTGAGTAGAAAGCCCGTGTGCTTTAAGGACATGTAAACCTATTGTTTTCTATTTTTTCTATATTCTTTGATTCATGTATTTTTTAAGTTAAGGTTATGCAAGAATCTTATTATCTCCAGCTTTGTTATGTTGGATAACTGAACCGGAATCAATGTCAAACAATAGCACAGACAATTTGGCGCAGACATCAACACAACAATTCATTTCATTGCACAACATGGCACATGACTTCTGTCATCATCATCATCAACAACAAGGATTACGGACCAATGGCCTGTTCCGATTTCATTATAGGGGTGTCGAAAAATTGCGCCGTCCTCGCTTCAATGGGCTTCCCAACATTGCTTCTCCCTTTGGTGGTTTCATAATTAGTACATACATGTTTTGGTTATGCGCTGTTCATTCATTCGTAATACGTGCTGAAGATAAGCATTTTGATAATATTTTATTCTTTCACAGAGATTAAATATATTAAGTTCTGTTCTTATATCTTCGTTTTTCTTTTTATCTGTCCTTTGGTATCCTGCTATTGCTCTCAACATCTTCATTTCAGCAGCCTCTATTTGTTTACTATCTGCCTTTGTTAATGTCCAGGTTTCACATCCATAGATAAGAGATGGAACTGTCAATATTTTGTATAAAACTTCAAAATACTTTCTTTTCTAGTCTTATTCAATAAAGTGTGTTTAATTGTGCCACATAGATAATTGAATCGTTGTATTTTAGTGTGTTTATCTAAATTTCTGTCATTGCCTAAATGACATCCCAAATAATTAAAATTCTGAACTTGGTCTATAATTACATTATCATTATTTTTGTCCTTATTGCACATTTTCCTTTCAGAGCTAATAGTTTTGTTTTGGATGTTTTGTCAGCACGATAGCTTAATACAAAGTCTCGTCTCGTTTCCAAGAGATAATGGACTCGGTTTGATAATTTGATTGATGTTTATTATTATGTTGTACCACGCTGTAGCGGAGTGGTTAAGGCAACATGCCTTGGCTCAGAGCTACGAGACTTGCGCTGGTTCGAGTCTCCATGGGGGAAGAACATTTTCTCATGTTATTTCGGCCAGTATGGGACCGGTGCCCACCCAGCATAGTCAGGCATTTGGGCAGCCACAAGTCCGGCTTACTTTGTGAATGACTCTGTGAGTAAAATAATATTTTACATCTTGGAAGTGAGTCAATAGATTAGTGAAGAAGGTACGTAGAGTAACACTAAGAAATTAGGACTGGAAGTAAATATCAATAAAACTAAATATATGGCCACACATAGAAATACATTATATTATGGAAATGGACAGCTAATGACAAATGAGGGAAATTTTGAGGAAGTGGCTGAATTCAAATACCTAGAAACAATGATCACAAATAGGAATGGGACGCACAAAGAAATTAAACATAGGCTCAATTCTGGAAATGCGTGCTATTGTGCATTGCAGAGACTCTTGATGTCCCAACTCCTTTCAAAAAAACGTTAAACTGAAAATATATAAAACTATTATTCTACCAGTTATATTATATGGGTGCGAAACATAGACTCTTACTTTAAGGGAGGAAAGGAGATTACAAGTATTTGAGAATAAAGTACTTTGGAAAATTTTTGGACCCAAGAGAGATGAACAGACAAGTGAATGGAGAAGACTACATAACTATGAATTTCATGGTCATCATAAGAAGCCAGATATAATAAGAACAGTTAAGTCTCGTAGACTGCGTTGGCAGGACATGTTGCACGTATGGGGAATGGAAGACTTGCATGGAAGCTTCTTGTAGGAAAGCTAGAGGGAAAACGCCCAGTTGGTAGACCAAGAATGAGGTGCGAGAGTAACATCAACTATGATTTGAAGGAAGTAGATTATACAGGGAATGATTGGAAAGAATTAGCTCAGGATAGGGATGTATGGAGAGCTTATGTCCTCGCGGCCATGAACCTACGGGTTCGATAGTGCCAGTGAGTAAGTAAGTAAGTAAGTAAGTTAAGTATGTGACTGGACACCTCAGCAGAAAAGGCCGTTAGGAAGACCACAACTACGATGCAAGGACGTCACCATACCCCGGACCTGTAGTGAATCAACACGCAACAAGCTGCCAGCTTTCATGCGTAGAGGAAGAAGAAGAAGAAGAAGAAGAAGTCTTTTTAAACATTTATTGTTTTCAATGAACTGCCTGTGCTGTCGAACCCGGATTCTCTTTAATACCCGGCTATATTTGCCACATAATCGCCGTGACCTTTGAGCGTACCACTGTGCGAGGAAGGTTTACAAGGTGTAAAATGAAGTTTATCATAATGTGCTGTCAGTAATGGCGGATAATAAGGCACCAACATGCGTGAGGCATGTTCCAACACAACTGTGTGTTCAAAAAGTAATTTCCACGAGGAACAAGTAATAAATACGTAATTATCGAGTATTAGAACTCACTTACAAGATCGCTACTGTGCTGCCAACACAGTTTATTTATTGCCCTTCATGGGATATCTGAAAAATATCTTGGGAAATAAACACGGCGTTGCACAATAAGTATTAGAGACTTCTAGGGGTTGTAAAAAGTGAAGTCAGCGAGATTGTCTGCAACAATTTTACGTCTTTTCTTTCAGGTTTTGTAGGTATTTTTCTGGATATCTTTAGGTGTTTTTAAAGGTGTTTTGTAAGTCATCAACTTCCGAGCTCTAATTATTTCAAAACAAAATCACTGTGCACACTTGTAACATAATGTAACTGTCACAATGTGAACATTATTTGGACTCATTCACGCGGTACAAACTGAACACAACAGTTACATGTGTTGTCTATCAGCTTCTCAGTTTTCAGCAAATGTCTGCTACGGAATAAAATAGTGAAATTAATTAATAATTTATCAAAGAATAACTCTAAATCTCTTACCTCAAGAAATAATTCCAACTGAAGCGCACTGCAAAGTTGTCAGCCTGAAATAAAATTGGAGAGTGTTAATTTGAACAGTTATCAGGTCTATAGCTAATAATAATAATAATAATAATAATAATAATAATAATAATAATAATAATAATAATAATAATAATAATAATAATAATAAATAATAATAATAATAATAATAATAATAATAATAATAAATCAATTGAGTTGGTGTTTACTTGATGAAAATCCATATTTATTAGTTAAATAAAAATAAAACTTAGTTTTATTTGATTTTCATATTTATTAAGATATAATTGAGTGACAGCTGTTTCGGTACACTGTACCTTCTTCAGACATGTTAACAAATTATGAATTGTGTTATTATAGTACATATCAACTGATCTAAGCAACAATACAACAATAATTTATATAATTTTTTTAATTTAACAAAGGGGATTCATTCAAATCAAGTTGAGAATTTAACAGTTTGTTACTACTTTTCAATTTATTAATTTCTACAGCCTCAAAAAGGTCCAACTTCTTACCCTTATCATAAACATGTAACATTTCAAAATTTGGATCGTATAAGGAACACATGAGAGCATATAACTGAAATTTAGAATATTCAAAATATGCTAACCACCTATTCCAATTTAATCATTGTTTGGATCCAAATTTTGAAATTTTACATGTTTGTGATAAGGGTCAGAAGTTGGACCTTTTGGAGACTGTAGAAATAAATAAATTGAAAAGTAGTAATAAACTGTAAAATTCTCAACTTGATTTGAATGAATCACCTTTGTTAAATTAAAAATTTTAAATAAATTATTGCTGTATTGTTGCTTAGATCAGTTGATATGTACTATGATAACACAATTCATAATTTGTTAACATGTGTGAAGAAGGTACAGTGTACCGAAACAGCTGTCACTGAATTATATCTTAATAAATATGAAAATCAAATAAAACTAAGTTTTATTTTTATTTAACTAATAAATATGGATTTTCATCAAGTAAACACCAACTCAATTGATTAAAAATGTATATATATATATATATATATATATATATATATATATATATATATATGGTATGATAAGAAAAATAAATGCCTGGACGGGATTCGAATCCCGTCCAGGCATTTATTTTTCTTATCATACCATATTAAGCTTGCATTGCTCAATGTTAAACATTTAATTATAACATATATATATCTTCCCCCCGTAAAATGCGATGTTACTTAAGAACAATGTTTCTACCGAACACAATTCAGTCATTTGGCGGGTAAAAGTAGCACCACGGTTCCACCAATACACGGAGTAATACCTTATGCAAGTTTGTTTTAAGTACAACTGGAACTTAGCTCGGAATAAGTATTGTTAAAATTAAGAATTTGTAAACGATTTCATTGGAATTTGTTGTGAAACGACGTATGAAAAAATACGGTATTGTAATTAAAATGGACAAACATGTAATGTGGTAGCTTTGCAATGGTTAGATATTCCAATAATGGCATTGCACAGCTGCAGACTTCATGACACAGTACTGGTATTGTCTTACAAGGGCAATTGTGCGGTAGTTGTGGTCACTTAGCGAAAGCTAATATTCTTTGTCGTCTTATTTTGGTTTTGTTTGTTATTTGATTTACCTTGAAGTAACAAACATCACATATATGGACCACAGGTATGTCATCATTACTACTCACTTAACCAGTTTTTGTTTTACTTCACCAGACGTCAAAGTTGCAATGCATACAAAATTAACTTCTTCAAAATATTAAATCCATGCTATAGTTGTATATATCTTATTTTTTAAAGCGAATTCGGAAAGAATGAAGCCATTTAGGTTGTTCTGTTGTAAACATTTTTGAAAATGTCATCATCATCTTAGTCCATTCACGAATTTAGGTCATTTTTGACCTGTTTCGGTTCAAGAGAAACCCCATCCATAAGTGATTTGAGTGGTCTTCTTCCTGCAGGTTGATATCTTGACATTTATTTGTTTGGATATCCTGTGATCTTCCATCTTGACTTATAATCACACATTTTGTTTTCTAAAGGTTCCACGTGTAATTCTTCTAAGATGTCTTCATTTTTCTATGATCTTGTAGTGTGTATCCTGCAGTCCTTCGAAGATATCTCATTTCAGCAAATCTAAGTCTCTGTATATCCTTCTTTTTCAATGTCCATACTTCGCTACCATACAAAAGAGTTGGAAGAGGCAGTGTTTTATACACTTTTAGTCTTGATTGTTTTTGGACTAACTGTGGCTTGAAGATGGAATTTATTAACCCTAAAATCGTTAAAAAGTTCGATGTTTTTGCATTTACATTTTTTCTCCAGGAAAAAAAATTAAAGCAGTCCAAGACGCAACTTTTAATAAACTTCCAGAAAAGTCAAGAAAAGTTTATTTATGTCGTTATACAAAATCATCATTAAAGTGTTTTTTACGTTTTGTTGAACCTGTATTTTATGCTTTGATAGCGTGTTTTGTTAGAATATAAAGTATAGATTTTGTTGCCTAGCAACTTCGTCACTGATTGTTATAAATAATAATAGATACACTTTTTTGAGAAAAGTTGGGAAATACTGAGAGAAGCCTACAATTTATGCGTGGTTTAAAAATAAGAGTTTTATTACAAACTCCATGATTTAAATCGTGTCAAATCTGTGATGATGAATGCATTTCTGCAGTAATATTACTTATTACTTCTGAACATAGCACTAAACGTTTTCAGCTCTATTATTCAGCATAAAATGATTGTAATTCCATGAGAGTGTGCGAAAACGATTTTACAACTGGTTTGAGCGCGGCATGAAATGTTGCCTTGAAATACAGGGTGGACCGCTCGAATGGACCTAATTTCAATTGCTTGTTACTGGCAAACGGTTGAAGATAGAAACTTAAAACAACGTTCATAGTACAGAAAAACTCACCAAGTTTCGAATCCTGTCGGTAGATGGCACAAAGATACGTTTCTCGTTCTTAGATTTAATTGTTTGTGAAAATGGCGACTCCGCAGATGAAAGCGCAAGCTGTTTTGTGGTATGCGGAGTTTAAATCAATCATTAGAGTTCAAAGGGAGTTCCGGCGTGTGTTTAACCGTGATGCTCCAACTGCTAGAAGCATAAAGAAGTGGCGTGATACATTATTAGCTACAGGATCTGTGTTGAAGAAGCATGGTGGTGGTCGCAGAGCATCCGATGAAATGGTAGCAAATGTTCAAGCCGCATTTGAGCGAAGCCCCCGGAAGTCATTAAGAAGAGCTTCGCGGGAACTTCAAATACCAAAATCGACATTACAACGGATTGTCCACAAACGCCTCAAACTGCACGCATATAAAGTGCAGTTAGTGCAACGTCTGGAGCCGAATGACATGCCGAAACGAGTGGAATTCGCCAATACGATGCTGGACCGTCTCGGCGCTGATCCTGACTTCATGACCAAGATTTTCTTCTCGGACGAAGCCACTTTCCATTTGTCAGGCAAGGTAAACCGGCATAATGTGCGGATCTGGGGATCGGAGAATCCTCACGCTATTCAAGAGCATGTTCGTGATAGTCCGAAGATGAATGTTTGGTGCAGTTTGTCACATAATAAGGTCATTGGACCGTTTTTCTTCGCCGAGAAAACTGTTCGTGGTACCACATATCTTGACATGCTGGAGCAGTTCTTCTTTCCACAAATTGAACAACTGCAGCCTAACATCGTTTTCCAGCAAGATGGTGCTCCTCCCCACTGGTCCAATGAAGTTCGTACGACTTTGGACAACATTTTCCCTGGCCGTTGGATTGGTAGGGGAGGACCAATCGCGTGGCCCCCGAGATCTCCCGATTTAACACCACTGGATTTCTTTCTCTGGGGCTATGTCAAAGATAAAGTTTACACCACCCCAGTCAAAGACCTTCGTGATCTTCGTGAGCGCATCATAGAGGCTATTGAGAACATTCCAGAAGACATACTCCAACGTACTTGGCAAGAAATTGTTCATCGCTTTGATATCGTCACAGTGACTGCTGGGGCTCATATAGAGATGTGGTGATCTGGATATCAAAACTTGGTGAGTTTTTCTGTAATATGAACGTTGTTTTAAGTTTCTATCTTCAACCGTTTGCCAGTAACAAGCAATTGAAATTAGGTCCATTCGAGCGGTCCACCCTGTAAAACAAGTGAGAGTTTGGGTAATTGTTTAATAATTGTACAGGGTACAGCATCGTGATTGTGCAAAACATAATCAATAAGTTACTTAGATATTTTCGTAAAGAATTCGCTTTCAGAATCGTCTTACAGGTGTTCAGCAGCTGACAGTACAGTGCGGTTCAATTGACCATATTGAACTCTGGAAACGCATCTATTATTAATTTCAGGAACCTTGTCATCCCAATTTCTATAAAAAGTGTTCAACTAAAATTATAAAAGAGTCAAATCGGAACTCTTTATCATCCTAATTCTATAGAAATTGTTGAACTGAAATTATAAAAATATCTTGTGCTGACTATTAGGTGATAGCGAGGAGATGCCAAAGGACAACACGCACACACTAAGGAATTAGGACTGGAAGTAAATATTAATAAAACTAAATATATGGTCACACGTAGAAATACATTATATAATGGAAATTGACAGTTAATGACAAATGAGGGAAATTTTGAGGAAGAGGCTGAATTCAAATACCTAGGAACAATAATCACAAATAGGAATGAGATGCATAAAGAAATTAAACATAGGCTGAATTCTGGAAATGCGTGCTATTATGCATTACAGAGACTTTTGATGTCCCAACTCCTTTCAAAAAACGTTAAACTGAAAATATATAAAACTATTATTCTACCAGTTATATTATATGGATGCGAAACATGGACTCTTTACTTTAAGGGAGGAAAGGAGATTACGAGTATTTGAAAATAAAGTTCTTAGGAACATTTTTGGACCAAAGAGAGATGAACAGACAGGTGAATGGAGAAGACTACATAACAATGAACTACATAGTCTTTATAGGAAGCCAGATATAATAAGAACAGTTAAGTCTCGTAGACTGCGATGGGCAGGACATGTGGCACGTATGGGGAATGAAAGACGTGCATGGAAGCTTCTTGTAGAAAAGCCAGAGGGAAAACGCCCAGTTGGTAGACCAAGAATGAGCTGGGAGAACAACATTAACTATGATTTGAGCGAAGTAGATTATACAAGGAATCATTGGAAGGCTTTTAGGTAAGGATAGGGATGTATGGAGAGGTTATGTCCGTGCGGCCATGAACCTACGGGTTCGATAGTGACAGTGAGTAAGTAAGTAAGTATCTTATGCGGACTCTTATCATCTAAAATTCTATAAAAGTGTTCAACTAAAAATATTTAAAAAAAAAATCCTATACTGACCCTTGTCATCCCAAATTCTATAAAAATATTATTTTTACTTTGTTCATTGAGAATTATCCTGATCATTCCGGTTTTTCTCCAACCGATCTTAATAAAAATATATAAAATAAAAAGTATTAAACTAAAAATATAAAAGAGATCATTTGGGGATCTTGTCATCCTTAATTCTATAAAAAATTTAACTAAAAATATAAAAAATGTTCTACAGGAAATCTTATCCCAAATTCTATATAAAAAGTATTAATATATATATATATATATATATATATATAAAGTAGTCCTGCAGGAATTCTTATCATCCCATATTCTACAAAATCTGTTAAAGTAAAAATATAAAAAAGTTTAATCTCAGCAAATGAAATTACAATTTATCTGGTATACGGAACATACCTTTCTTTTGTTAAGTCGGCTTAAATTGTAGCTATCTATTTTGATTCCTTTAAAGAAAAAAACATGGCTGCCGCTAAAACGATTTTTAAATTTCTTAGATCAGGTAAACCGCCTTTACTAATCATCAGATTGTGCTGATACTTTTTTGTTTTATTTAAAAACTTGTAACTTACCACCGAGTTATTGGAGACTTCCCGTCTTTTTTTTTTCTACAAGAAGTTTTCATGCCCCACTTTCATCCCCAATTCGTGCCACATGTCCTGCCCTTCGCTTTCTACGAGACTTAGGTGTTCTTATTTCATCTGATTTTCCATAAAGATCATGTAGCTCACTGTTATGTAATCTTCTCCATTCGCCTCTGTATTCATCTCTCTTTCGTCCAAAAATTTTCCTAAGTACTTTATTCTCAAATACTCGTAATCTCCTTTCCTGCCTTAAAGTAAGAGTCCATGTTTCGCACCCATATAATATAACTGGTAGAATAATAGTTTTATATATTTTCAGTTTAACGTTTTTTGAGAGAAGTTGGGACATCAAGAGTCTCTGTAATGCATAATAGCATACATTTCCAGAATTGAGCCTATGTTTAATTTCTTTGTGCATCTCATTTCTATTTGTAACCATGATTCCTAGATATTTAATATCTTCAAAATTTCCATCATTTGTCATTAACTGTGCATTTTCATTATATAATGTATTTCTGTCTTCTTCTTCTTAATCATAATTTGTAGGATTTTCATGCTGTTTATTTCCAAAATCACTCCTCGGAGGAAGACGTATTGGATGTGCATTCACTGTCTATCCATCTCTTGGCTGGTCTTCCTCTTGTTCTTCTCCCGTCCATTGGTCTATCTTCTTTAGCTCTTTTTGCAAGTCGGTTTTCTTCCATTCTTTCTATATGACCCTTCCAATATTTTCGAACAACATATTTCTGTGTGTGAACATGTATTTAGTTTTATTGATATTTACTTCTAGTCACAATTTCTTAGCGTTACTCACTAGTGTGATGCTTGCAGAAACAATCATTACAAACAGGAGGTGGAGAAAGAAATTGAAAATAAACTAAATTCTGGAAATTCATGCAATATATATAATATATAGTATATATTGTCTTCCTCATTTTAGGTGTATAATAAGTAGAAATCCACTGCTGTGGTCTCGAGGTAGCGTGCTCCCTTGTCACGCAGCGGGCCCGGATTCGATAACCGGTCGGGGCAGTTTTTCTGGGTAAGGTTTTTATCGGGTTTTTCTCCTCACCTGTAAGACAAATGTCAGGAAAACTTTAAGACCCAAACGGTCCCCGAAATCATATGGCCATCATCATCATCATCCTTATTATCATTATCATCATTAGAGTCCGAATGTTAGGCACTTAAAAAATTCAAAATAGGCAGGCAAAAAGGCACTAAAATCATTAATATGGGCACTAAGATTCAAAATAGGCTCTTACAAAAACGGACTACAACGTAAATTTTTACAGCCTTACGTTAAAATAAAATAGCCGGTACCTGTTATTTCGCCTAACGGGTGTGCATTGAGGTGGAAACCATCCACCTGCTAGGTTATTGTCTTACTGCCAATCTTATCCTAAAATATTCTAAGATAATTTATAAAAAGAACACTTGAAAATTTCTTTGTAATGATATGTGTCGTTAAGTTTGTCCATTTCAATTGATTTCATGGAAATACTAAGTTAATTTCGAGAAAAAATGGCAAATATGCATTTATAGGCATTGTAAGCTGAAATAGGCATTTATAGGCAAAATGAACTTCATGGAAAACAACTCTAGGGTCGTCGGTATGAACTTATATGAAGTCACTATACAATATCTATAATAAATAACTGTAGGCATTTTCCCTAACATCCGGTCTTTAATCACCATTATCCTTCACCGGTGTGGAAAGCAACGGGAAGCTACCACACCTACAATTACCTAGTAAAGCTGCAGGCATAGCATGAACACACTATGATTGCAGTGAAGGACCTGCCTTCGGGCAGAATTACTATGGAAGGAATAAGTAGAATAGATTAACCATAAGTAATGCCACGAGTGATTCCCAAATCATCGATAAATTCACGACTCACGTAGTGAGGAGTGAATTTATCTAGAGAATTTGGAAATCAAGAGTGGCATTTGTTAGGACTATTTAACGAATAAAATTAAGCTCTTTACTAAAAAATAATTATTTGAATATAGTTACCGGTGTTTTAAAATATTTATATAGTTAATGTAAACGGCGATGTTTGAAAACAAATCAGAAATGTGAGGTTATGTATATTCACTGCAACTCGATCATATTATTTATTGCCAAATAGGATCGCAATATTGTAAGAATGCACTCTAGTGGAGAAATAATGAAACCCATCAAACTATTATAATCAACATTGTAGGTTAATCATTTATATTTTGAATAAACAACTCAGTAAAATCACTGAATCTATTCATTGTTTGCTATATTCAATGTATTTGTTGGAGAAAAATAATGGTCTAACCTGTTCAGAATATTAAAAAAGGACATTTCTTTATCACAAAAGCAGGAGCTGATAAAGAGAAATCGATAAAGAGCGTGGTGAAACACGACTGTCATTGGTGTAAAACAGAATTCATTGAAACGTGATTGGTCATTGACTAGCATTTGCGACATGAGTTAAATAGCCTTTGTAAGTAATGACAACGTTGCATGGACACAACTACAATGGATTCAATTCCTAGGAATTGGCTAATATGTTGAACACCTGGTATAAGGAGACCTCCCATACAGATAAAAATGACTTGGAGATAGTAAATTACTTGAGTTGTGTTTGATGGAGTGGCAATGAGTGATGTGTTGTAATTCTATTTTAATAACATGTGAACGCACGTGTAATTGGATTGACGCGCTCTTAAGGTCCATTTACTTAGCTCAATTCTATCAACTCTCTCATAAAAACATTCGTGTTTAGTTATCCCCCCTCCATGGTATCTTTACCTTGTCGTGGTGGAGTGGCTTGTGTGCTTAAATGATCCTGAGAGCTATGCCGGCGGTAGCATTGCTGCCGATAGGGTTACCCATGCCGGACTGGTCGAAGGTGATAAGCCAGACGAAATAAGTACCTTGGTCGAAAGAGTGACGATCTTTCACCGTAAAAATACAACCGTCAAGAAATGCGGACATGGGTTCTACTGGGGTAAAATTTTCCGGAGGTCAAATAGTCCCCCATTCGGTTCTCCGGGCGGGGACTACTTCAGGGAACCCATGCCAAAGACTTTTGATGTCCCAACTCCTTTCAAAAAACGTTAAGCTGAAAATATATAAAACTATTATTCTACCAGTTATATGGGTGCGAAACATGGACTCTTACTTTAAGGGAAGAAAGGAGATTACGAGTATTTGAGAATAAAGTTCTTAGGAAAATTTTTGGACCAAAGAGAGATGAACAGACAGGTGAATGGAGAAGACTACATAACAATGATCTCCATGGTCTTTATAGGAAGCCAGATATAATAAGAACAGCTAAGTCCCATAGACTGCGATGGGCAGGACATGTTGCGCGTATGGGGAATGAAAGACGTGCATGGAAACTTCTTGTAGGAAAGCCAGAGGGAAAACGCCCAGTTGGTAGACCAAGAATGAGGTGGGAGAACAACATTAACTATGATTTGAGGGAAGTAGATTATACAGGAAATGATTGGAAAGCATTAGCTCAGGATAGGGATGTATGGAGAGCTTATGTCCGCGCGGCCATGAACCTACGGGTTCGATAGTGCCAGTGAGTAAGTAAGTAAGTAAGTTTAGTTATCCCAGCGCTTTATTTTAGTGAATTCCGAAGTATTGCAGCTATTGAGGTCTTTCTCATGAAAATGTTTTTAAAATCTTTTACAAATCTCCATCGATCCTATCTAGTAGATATCGAAAATTCACGAATTGCACTGCGCTGCTCGACACCACAGACTGATGTGAAGCGAGTGTACAAGGCATTAGTTCGCAAATCATCAGCAAACGAATCAGGTCAATGTTCAGTTGTGTCGGATGTTACGTAAATCAACAAAATCGGAACAAGAATACGACTTGCTTTGGAATTGGGTTAGTTTACGCAATTCCTGTGCGGCAGACTTTTTTAATAAGATGTGAACGCACGTCTAATTGGATTGACTCGCTGTTACACTCCATTTACTTTGTTTAATTCACAAAATTCAATCAACTGACAAAAACAATATAAAGCTGTTTTTATTCTTTCAATCTTATTAGCGTATAAAGTTCCTTTTTTAAATATTTTTTACGCTTCACGCATTGGTGCATGCAACAGGTCGTTTCTTTGCCATTTATAATTTAATTGAATTTTCCAATTGGGATTATGGAACGGAAATTGTTCTACCGCAGTACAGCATGCGTGTAATATTTCCTAGTTTTTTTTCTAGAATCAATCTTTTAAAACAAGATTCACTATAATTTAGTAGGAATTATATTTTTATTATAACTGACATTGTTTCTCTGTTCCAAATTTCCATTTCCTTCTGTTTATGCAGTCTTTCTATTGCAATGTTGCTGGTTCAGTGGAAGAGAAGACCTTATGGCCTTAACTTTGCCAGAATAAATAAAACATTATTATTATTATTATTATTATTATTATTATTATTATATTATTATTATTATTAATGTCTTCCTGACAGTGGGTCGGCTGCTATCTTTCTTGATTGCATGTTTACACGTATAATTTGGAGAGAGACTCAAATATTGAACAGTCGGGGGTTATGTTCCTTCCCTCTAGCACTGAGGGTCGCGGGTTCAAATCCGGTAGGGATCGATGGATATTTTAGGATGAAAAACCTACGGAACAAGACATCCGGGACGGACCCATTCGTTTCAGGTTTAAATACTCAATGCATTTTCCGCAGAAACAGGATTTAAGTTACCGTAAATTATATTGACTATTTTCAGACTTTCAAAACAAACAAAAGATAACGGTACTAGAGATCGGAATAAGGGTGAAGGCAAAAACACATTCCTGTACTATTCATAAATGTTAACAGAATATTACTCTGCCAAGGGATGTATAAAATATTGCAAAATATATAACAGCAGAATTAAGCGAGTGTACGTCTTCTGAGTTGAAGGACTTTTAACAGCCGGCGAGTGTACTGTTCGTCGTCTTTTGAGGCGATGGGTTAAGCAGTGGGTCCCGAGTGTGAAGATTATCAAAATCGAAAAAATAAATGAGTTTGTCAAATTTAACAAAAGAGATATAGGAAATAATTTGCAACACGTGACACCATGCGCATGCGCCAACAAACGCGAAGCTGTTTACACTATGGAATCACGGGTTGCAGCCCACATGTACACGATATTTAACGAACCTAAAAGCTAACCTAACGTAATTTAAGCACTCTAACCTGTGAAAGAATGCAACCCTCAAAAATAAATAATAAGTTCTGAAATTCTGGAGTATATTTGTACAGTTAATTAGTACATACTCTATGTTGGCTGCACTGGAAAACGTATTTGTTATTGCATAGAATAATCTTTAAAATCAATATGTCTGCCATGTCTTCATGCTACGTATGTAGTTAAATATCATAGAAAAATACAGTATATTGAAATAAGTGTTAAAAAATGTAAAAATCGTTGTAAATGGTGGGAAATAATTTGAAAAATGAAACCCAAAGAATAAAACTAGACAGGACCCTGTGAAGGAATTTAAAAAAAGTCGCGCCACAGGTTGTAAAGTTTTGGTGAATATGTACATTCGTAAACCAACAAAATGGGACCCTAATTTGTATTTACTGAGGAATTCGGTTGCTTTTCGCAGTTTCTCCGTTACGGGCCTTTTTGAATTGTTATTAAAACCATGTCATAAGATATTTATTTAATATTCATCATAACATTTATTAATAACAAATATCTAGTATTGAAGTTCATTATATTGTCACAAGATGGCACAGGGTTTTCCTTTTTAATTATTTCGACTTTATTACCGATGTTATGTAAATTATTCTTGACGCTTTATTCTCTTCTAACAATTATCAATAAATCTTTAGTTACATTTCTATCTCACAGTTATTCTTCTTTTAAAGTTTATCAGATAATCACTTATAGCACAGTTAAAAACACAGTACGTCCTCACAGTTTCTCTTACAATTAAGCTTTCGCCGTCCAACACAGGGCCCTTATTTCCGTGTACTCACTACATATTTATAGGCGAGAAGACGGAAATATCTATGTCCGCGAACGAGATGTTTCTACACGGAACACTCTCGTCTTCGATGTTTCTCGAACGGGGGAATAGATGTTCGTAGAATTCTCTGGCTTATTAGCCGAGAAATATCGGTGGATCTCTCGACTCGCGATTGGCTGTTCGCTAATCCAGTCCACCAATGTGAGGTTTCTCTCGCCGGTCCGCGCAGTTTAAACGACGCTACTACAACGCGTCACAATATAATCACAAATCAGGGAAATTTTGAGGAAGTGGCTGAATTCAAACACCTAGCAACAATAATTACAAATAGGAATGTGATGCACAAAGAAATTAAACATAGGCTCAATTCTGGAAATGCATGTTATTATGTATTACAGGGACTCTTGATGTCCCAACTCCTTTCAAAAAACATTAAACTGAAAATATATAAAACTGTTATTCTACCAGTTATATTATATGGATGTGAAACATGGACTCTTACTTTAAGAGATAAGAAAATATTAACAGTATTTGAGAATAAAAGTCCCGCGCCGTAGCCGAGTGGTTAAGGAAGGAAGCCTTGGCGCAGAGCTACGGGACTTGCGCCAATTCGAGTCTCCACGGGGGAAGAAATTTTCGAATGAAATTTCAGCCAGTATGGGACCGGTGCCCACCCAGCATCGTCAGGCATTTGTGTAGCTACAATAAGTAGCGGATCCAGGTTGAAAAAAACCAGCGGGGATTGGAGAACCCGTCATGCTGACCACATGTCACCCCTACAGTGGCTAGATAACCGTCTACCTATGTGATTAAGACATATCGAATGTGACGCCATCAGCCAGCTGGTTCAAATTTCTAGGAAGTTAAACGGGATGATTCCTGAATTCGAAAGAATTTTGTCTAAAAAAGAACTCAGGAATTTATTTAAGACTGAAGTTATGTCTATTGTAAAAAAGCAAGAATTCTAAAAAAAAAAAATAGTCGCATTGATTTGAGTTATTTTTAATTTTAATGTTATGTACTTTATTAATGTTTTAGGCTGTATTTTTCCCCATTTCCCCAAGAATACATCGCTGTAAAGTAAGGGCCTTATAGATCTGCCATGTTATGGACAAGAAAGGTATTTGAGAATAAATTTCTTGGGAGAATTTTTGAACCAAAGAAAGATGAAGAGACAGGTGAATGGAGAAGACTACATAACAGTGAGTTACATGGTCTTTGTGTGAAACCAAATATAATAACAAGAGTTAAGGCTTGCAGACTGGATGGGCGAAGATATTGCACGAATGAGGAATGGAAGAATGGCAAACAGTTGTAGGAAAACCAGAGATAAAGCGCCCACTAGATAGGTCAAGAATGAGGTGGGAGAATAACATTAACCATGGTTTGAGGGAAGTAGATTATACAGGAGGAAATTGGAAAACGTTAGCTCAGGATAGGGATGTATGCCTGCGCGACCATGAACCTACAGTGCTATAAGATCAGAACCGTGACGAAATGAATTGGTGATTAGTGTCGCTTGAAAGAACCGCGATGATAAAGATTGGACGGTACGTGTTCAATTGTAGTGTAAATAGTTTGATTGCACGCGTCCAATCAGCCTTAATGAGGATGAACAATAGACAGTGTAATCCAATACACCAATTAACAATATGAGCATTCGTCACGAACGTGTTGTACAAACACCCAGGTCAGTGCTCAATCCCGCAATTTTCAGACTTAAGTACGTCACGCATTCCTCAGCAAGTCCTGTTTATGGTCTGATTTTTCTTTCCGAATATCTATACATGAATAATAATAATAATAATAATAATAATAATAATTACGAATGTGTCTAAATGGCACAAAGAGTAGGGTGCGTGTAGGCAAACAGTTTTCGCACACTTTTGAAATCCAGAATGGGTTGAAGCAAGGAGATGCACTACCTCCTCTACTATTTAATTTCGTACTAGACCATGCCATTAAATCTTTAGAGAATGAAGAAGGCTTACAACTCAATGGTCTTAATAAGCTGTTAGTTTATGCTGATGATGTAGTACTACTGGCCGATAGCGAGGAGATACTAAAGGACAACACGCACACACTATTGAGTAACACTAAGAAATTAGGACTGGAAGTAAATATCAGTAAAACTAAATATATGGTCACAAGTAGAAATTCAGTATATAATGGAAATGGACAGCTAATGACAAATGAGGGAAATTTTGAGGAAGTGGCTGAATTCAAATACCTAGGAACAATAATCACAAATAGGAATGAGATGCACAAAGACATTTAAACATAGGCTCAATTCTGGAAATGCGTGCTATTATGCATTACAGAGACTTTTGATGTCCCAACTCCTTTCAAAAAACGTTAAGCTGAAAATATATAAAACTATTATTCTACCAGTTATATTATATGGGTGCGAAACATGGACTCTTACTTTAAGAGAGGAAAGGAGATTACAAGTATTTGAGAATAAAGTTCTTAGGAAAATTTTTGGACCAAAGAGAGATGAACAGACAGGTGAATGGAGAAGACTACATAACAATGAACTACATGGTCTTTATAGGAAGCCAGATATAATAAGAACAGTTAAGTCTCGTAGACTGCGATGGGCAGGACATGTTGCACGTATGGGAAATGAAAGACTTGCATGGAAGCTTCTTGTAGGAAAGTCAGAGGGAAAACGCCCAGTTGGTAGACCAAGAATGAGGTGGGAGAATAACATTAACTATGATTTGAGGGAAGTATGTTATACAGGGAATGATTGGAAAGCATTAGCTCAGGATAGGGATGTATGGAGAGATTATATCCGTGCGGCCATGAACCTACGGGTTCGATAGTGCCACTGAGTAAGTAAGTAAGTAATAATAATAATAATAATAATAATAATAATAATAATAATAATAATAATAATAATAATCTTCTTGTAAGCCGATGTTTTCCCTTAAGAGATTCTGGCGCTCTCCCCCTAACTGGGAAGAATTCGAACCATACCAATTTAGTTACACTTGTTTTCGTATAGATGTCATTTGAGTGGTCCGTGGTCAGCGTTCCGCCTCATACTGACATCTAGGAAACCAAGGTAGTACTAGGACGGAAAAATTTGGCAAATTTCGCTTAGAGACCTTTTCATTCAGGCTTAAGGATCTTTTATGAGCCTGAAAATCTTCAGACTCGGGACCCACGGCTTAATGTCCCTCCCGGAGGACTTGCTCCTTGGATTTTTCCATCCTAAAAACCCATCGACCCCGTCCGGGTTTGAACCTGCGACTCTCGGGACCAGAGGCAAGAAGCATAACCACTAGTCCATCGCGGCCGATAATAATAATATAATAATAATAATAATAATAATAATAATAATAATAATAATAATAATAATAATAATAATAATAATAATAATGTTTTATTTATTCTGGCAGAGTTAAGGCCATAAGGCTTTCTCTTCCACTCAACCAGCATAAATACAAATAAATATTTGACAAATATAGATATACACTATACTAATTATAAACAGTTAAAGATACATTAAATGTAGCAATGTAAATGTCATGTACAAACAACATTTTATACGATAATAACAATAATAATACTTACGATAATAATAATAATAATAATAATAATAATAATAATGTTTTATTATTAATGAAAATAATATAATAATAATGATGATAATAATAATAATATAATATACTCGTAAAAATGATAAATTATACGAGAGAAACACCAATTAATATATATATATACCTTACACTGGGTAATAATGAAGTCGAGGTTAGAGCAAATATAAATTTATATTTCTTTTAAAAGATGTCAATGTCCGGCAGCCCCTTATTTCTTGTGGTAGGGAATTCCAGTTGCGAGAAGTGAAGGTGGTATATGACATGGAGTGATGTGATGTCCTATGTTGCGGTATATTAAGCAAGAGACTATGTTGTGATCTTGTGTTTAAGTTAAGGTTTGAGGATAGATACATCACTTACAATTCCAAATTATTCCGGGCAAATGGACTTCGTCTGGAACCCGGAGTCCACTTAATGAAGAGCTGCTATAAAAATAAATAAAACAAAACACTACTTGGTCACGCGCGTCGCAGGACAGTTCATGTTTTATCTGTGATTTTGAATGTTTATTTATTTTGTTAATTTGGAGAAACTCAATCCTATATTTTTGTTCCTCAAATATCGGTACATGTCCTACAAAAATAGATCCAACCCACCACCGGCATTCTATGAACCAAGTAAGAAAAGATTGATGGAATGTGCCACTTTTTTCTTTCTGCAGAAACAACCAAACAGCAAAAATGTGTAAAACCTCGCAATTAAAAAATCTTTGATGGCAAATGAGGGAAATTTTGAGGAAGTGGCTGAATTCAAATACCTAGGAACAATAATTACAAATAGGAATGAGGTGTCCAAAGAAATTAAACATAGGTTCAATTCTGGAAATGCATTTTAAGGGAGGAAAGGAGATTACGAGTTTTTGAGAATAAAGTTCTTAGGAAAATTTTTGGACAGATGAACAGACAGGTGAATGGAGAAGACTACATAACAATGAACTACATGGTCTTTATAATAATAATAATATAAGGAGAACTCAGAAGAGCATTAGTTTCGAAAGTTTTACGTTCTTTTCCACTGATCACTTCTATTCGCTCTTTGCTGTATTCATTAATTGATTTTGTTCTGTATTTACACTCTGTGATATGATAAAGGCATGGTCTTTATAGGAAGCCAGATATAATGAGAAGAGTTAAGTCTCGTAGACTGCGATGGGCAGGACATGTTGCACGTATGGGGAATGAAATACGCGCATGGAAGCTTCTTGTAGGAAAGCCAGAGGGAAAACGCCCAGTTGGTAGAACAAGAATGAGGTGGGAGAATAACATTAACCATGATTTGAGG
This sequence comes from Diploptera punctata, assembly GCA_030220185.1. Classification (NCBI taxonomy): domain Eukaryota; kingdom Metazoa; phylum Arthropoda; class Insecta; order Blattodea; family Blaberidae; genus Diploptera; species Diploptera punctata. The sequence continues at coordinate 1,516,082 of JASPKZ010010699.1, forward strand.
GAAGTAGATTATACAGGGAATGATTGAAAAACATTAGCTGATGATAGGAATATATGATGTCCACCGCTGTGGTCTCGAGGTAGCGTGCTGCCTTGTCACGCAGCGGGCCCGGGTTCGATCCCCGGTCGGGGCAGTTTTTCTGGGTGAGGTTTTTATCGGGGTTTTCCCTCACCTGTAAGACAAATGTCAGGAAAACTTTAAGGCCCAAACGGTCCCCGAAATCATATGGCCATCATCCTTATCATTATCTTCCTTACCATTATCATCATCATCCTTCACCGGTGTGGAAAGCAACGGGAAGCTACCACACCTACACAATTCCCTAGTAAAGCTGCAAGCATAGCATGAAAATGCTATGATTGCAGTGAAGGACCTGCCTTCGGGTAGAATTACTATGGATAGGAATATATGGAGAGCTTATATCCGCGCGGCCATGAACCTACGGGGTCAATAGTACCAGTGAGTTAGTTAGTTACCATCTTTATTATAAAACAGAAGCGCTTTTATGTTCTGTATTTTAATTAATATTTAATTGCAATCTTTTTAGTTCAGTTATTTCGTGGTTTGGTCCCATTTTGCATAATGCGGTACAGTTAGTGTAGCGGATTTTACCCAGGTAACATGAAGTCATGTCTATGGATGGATCAAACTTGAATAAATACCTCTTTAGCACGAAATGTTATGGAAGTTAATCGAAAAGTATCCAATGTGTGACCAGTTTTAATATTCATCAGCGGTGTCTTGATCAAGACACACGCAGCTCAAGTTCATCTAATTATCATTATTATTATGTTTCGTGACGTGGATAAGATTTTATTGAGTTTATCTGATTTATCACGTCAAGGGACAAGTTTTTTAAACCAGGTGTTTTACCTCGCCTGTAAAACAAATGTCAAGAAACTTTAATATTCAAAACACCTCAAGCTTCGTTTGGTCATCAAAATAATCTATATCATATTCGACTTTGAGATATTTAAATGGATTGTTTAAGATCCATAAAAAGATGTACACGCATGGATAGATTGCACAATGAATCAATAAGAAATGAACTGGAGATATTTTCAATAGTTGGTAAACTAGAAGAGCACAAATACCAATGGAAAGAACATTTACAATGGACAATACAAGATTACGCAAGAAGATCAACACCTACAAACCACATGGATAAAGATCTTTGGGACGGTCAAGGAAACGATGGACTTGAGACTGGAACAGGTCGCATTGACCTAATCCTGGAAAGGAAGAAGAAGACGAAGATATTTTGAGATGTGGATATGGAGTAGAATGGAACGTATAAAATGGACAGACAAACTAAAATAAAAAATTACGATGATCTAGACAGAAGAACAATGCTGGATCTCATAAAGAAGAGAGAAATAAATTGGATTGACCACTGGCTAAGAAGAAACTGCCTGCTGATGGATGCCCTAGAAGGAATGGTCAATGGAAAGAAAGTTAGAGGCAGAAAAATACATCAGATGATAGACAATATTAAAATAAATGCTTTGTATGCAGATACAAAAAGGAAAGCTGAGTTGAGGAAGGAGTGGAGAATGTTGAGTTTGCAGCGAAAGACCTGCCATTTGGGGCATGAGTCAAATAGTCAATATTCTTCTTCTTCTTCTTAAACTTAATTTGTAGGATTCTCTTCCTGTTTATTTCCAAAATCACTCCTCGGAGGAAGACGCATTGGATGTGCATTTACTGTCTATCCATCTCTTGGCTGGTCTTCCTCTTGCTCTTCTCCCGTCCATTGGTCTATCTTCTTTAGCTCTTTTTGCAAGTCGGTTGTCTTCCATTCCTTCTACATGACCCTTCCAATATTTTCGTCTATCTATAATACATTTGGTTATCTTTTGAATATGGCATTTGTCCCTAATTTCTGTGTTGTGTATTTTATTCTCTTCTTCTGCAGCCGCAGATTCCAAGGATGTCAATATTAATAAATATATCAATTATTGTGTTAATTTCGAAATAAAATATTTAATAACGTAATAATAATTGTGTTTTTATTTGGTGTTGCGGATATTAACTTTTTCGTACATATTTCGATCTTGTTAGGTTGCATATAATCCGGTCTCTAGTGACTTCATCACTATGTTGTTAATTGGATTCACTTAACAACCTTGACGTGATGTGACCTTTCACTTGGACACTTTAATGTGACCGCATACAGTTCGTTCACATTAATCAAGCGTGTAAATGTAAATTACTTCCTTGATAAACAAAACAACTCATTTATTTTGTAAAACGTTTTGTTTTGGATCTTATGCTTATGTATTAAAGGACGTGATACCTTAAGAGCAAAAATAGTAATTGATAATACAATTTTAGAGCAGATGAACAGTTTTAAATATCATCATCATCATCATAGTACATTCACGAATTTAGGCCATTTGTTGACCTGTTTCGGCCTCAAGAGAAACACCATCCAGAAGTCTTTTGAGTGGACGTCCTGGTCTTCTTCTTCCTGCAGGTTGATATCTTAACATTAGTTTGGGTATTCTGTGATCTTCCATTCGATGAACATGTTGTATCCATCTTGACTTATAATCAGAAATTTTGTTTTCTAAAGATTCCATGTGTAATTCTTCTAAGATGTCTTCATTTTTTTTGTGATCTAGTAGTGTGTATCCTGCAGTCCTCCGAAGATATCTCATTTCAGCAGATCTAAGTCTCTGTATATCCTTCTGTTTCAACGTCCATACTTCGCTACCATACAAAAGAGTTGGAAGAGCCAGTGTTTTATACACTTTCAGTCTTGAATGCTTTTGGACTAACTGTGGCTTGAAGATAGAATTTATTAACCCTAAAATTCTTAAAAATTTAGATATTTTTGCATTTACATCCTTTTCTTCTTCATATGAGATATTGCATCCTAGATATGTAAAATTATTCACCTGCTCCAAATTTTATTGTCCAGTACAATTTTACTTCTGACAGGATCTACACCTTGAAATGCCATAATTTTTGTTTTTTCTGTAGATATCTTTAATCCATATTCTTCTGTAATTTTGTTAAGTTCATACAGACCTTTCTGTAGATTATCTTCAGAATTTGCTATTATTATTTGGTCATCTGCAAACAATAGGGTGTTTAATTTTCTATTTTCTGATATTCTTATTCCAAATTTATATGTTTTGTTCCAGCAACATATTACTTCATTGATATAAATTGCAAAGAGTGTTGGGATAGGGGGCAGCCTTGTCTCACACCACGATTTATAATTCCTTCTTCAGAAAATCTGTTATTTAATTTAATCTTTATGGTGTTGTCTTTGTAAATATTTTGTATGTTCTGCCGAAGTAAATTTGGTATATTTCTGTCTTCCAATATATTTAAGAGTTTTGATCTCTTGACTGTGTCGAATGCTTTTTCAAAATCTATGAAAGCAAAATGTGTTTCTAAGTTGAATTCTCTTCTTTTTTCAAGCAATAGTTAGTTAACAGAAAATGCTGATCAATACAAGATCGTCCTTTCCTAAATCCATTTTGACATTCCATAAGGAATTTTTCACTGAAACTTTTCAATTTTCCATTTAAATGTCTGCATAAATTTTGTAGCATGTGTTTAACAAACTGATTCCCCTATCGTTGTCCATTTTTCTCTTGTCTCCTTTCTTGAACAGGGGGTATAACAATGCTTGTCTTCCATTCTTGTGGTATATCTGCATTTTTGAATACATTATTAAAGAAGGACAACAGTCTTTCATGGAACTGTTTGCCTGCATATTTGTACAATTCAGAATTCAAGCCATCTGTGCCAGTTGCCTTCCCATTTTTTAATTTCTTTAAACTATTGTTCAATTCTTCCAATGATATTATGGAATCTGTCTCATTATTATTTCGGAAAATTGTATCTTCATAGCTATTGTCAGTCCAAAGACTTTTATAATAATTGAAAAAAATCTTCTTTTGTTACTCCGCAATTAATTTTGGTAGATTCTTTAATATCTTTATTCAAATGTTTTAATATTTTGAAGGCATTAGGTTGGAGCTTATGCAAATCTGATTCTAAATGTGTAACAAAATTTAACCATGTTTTCCTATGTCTCTTTCTTATTTCCCTCTTAACAATAGCTCTACAGCGTTTGAATTCTATTTCATTTTCTACTTTCTTTGTGTTCAAATATTTTTTATAAGCAGTTTTAAATATCTAGGTTTAAATTTATCACATGTTAAAACTCAAGATATTAATGACAAAATAAATAAATTTAATGTAATGTGTGACACTATTAAAAGAACCCTTAAAAACACAAGAAAAGAAACAAAAATTAAATTTTATAAAGTAATGGCTGTTCCTGTAATGATGTATGGATCAGAATGTTGGACGATCACTAAAATACAAGAACAAAGATTGGAAGCAGCCGAGATGAGATTTTTAATAAATACAGCAGGATATACTTTGCTGGATAAGAAAAGGTATGAAGATATAAGAAAGGAACTAAATATTTTCAAACTTACAGACCGAATAATTAAATATAGGAACGACTGGAAAGAACATATTGATAGAATGCCAGAAGGAAGCTTTCCAAAATGATTGCTAAATTATAAACCGCACGGAAGGAGAAATGTTGGACGCCCACACAAAAGATGATCTGAACAATTTTAACAATTCTAGCTTTCATGAAACCGGAACGAGCCAACAGGCTTAATCTCTGGATGATGATGATGATGATGATGTTTATGTATTAGTCGGTAGCGAGGGTATACTAAGGGCCAACACAAACACTATTGAATAAGTTTACACAAAAAATAAAATAAAATTATGCAATTATGTCCTTTTTATGCAGTCTCCCCAACTGTTAAAATTATTGAAACATTGTAGGCCTTTAGAGACTAGCCTCATCCTCAGCAGAAGATACATAATTTTGTATTATAATGGAATAAAAACCACAGGAATATTAAACTCTATGATATGGAGTAAAACATCATTAACCAGAAAAAAATAACTAATTTATAAGTCTACTAGAAAGTATAATGGTATATGGATCGGAAGTTTGTCAATGACACAACAACATGTCAACAGAATAACTGCAGTTGAAATGGATATTTGGAGAAGAGCTGCCAGAAAATCTCGACTGGAAATAAATAGAAATACCGAAATTAGAAAAATGGATGAATGCAGAAAGAAGTATAATGGATGAGATTGAACACAGAAGGCTGAAATGGTATGGACACATAAGAAGAATGGAGGATGGATGACTACCAAAGGCCGTCTATGCATGGAAAATTGAAAGAAGGAACAGAAAAGGAAGTCCAAGAAAAACCTGCAAGAATAACATTCAAAATGCACTGAGGAAATTTGGTGTAACAAATGCAGACATAGAGGACAAAAAACGATAGAGAACTTTAATTAAGTGAAATTTGTGGCATGAAGGCCTGATATGGAAGATGGATTCAATGGGCTTTTCGGATGGGATGGTGGGAATCATCTCGTCCTTTTTAACGGATAGGAGTTTCGTTGTCAGCGAGGGGGGTGCTACCTCTGATAGACGAACTATCCTAGCTTGAGTGCCTCAGGGATCCGTACTTTCACCATTGCTACAGTCTATAATATTTATACCGCCGACGTTCCTGTGAGGACACATACGCAACTAGCGCTGTATGCCGATGATATTGCGATATATAGTAAAGACAGGTCCCTAATTAGGTGTAGTAGAAAGGTGCAGAGAGGCCTACGAGATATTGAGCGGTGGGCTGATAAATGGAGAATCAAAATTGGCGAAGAGAAGAATCAAGAAATAATTTTTACGCAATGACCTAATATTAATGGTGCATAAATACTAGAATATGACGGAACTCTAATCAGATATCAGCCCACTGCTCAGTATCTCGGGGTTATACTAGAGCGTCGTCTCACGTGGGCTAAACATGTCGAGAAAATTCGAAATAACTTTTATAAACGTTTTTCACAACTCAAGCCCATGTTGAGAGCCCACTCTCTGACACCCCAATCACGTACGTTGGTATACAGGGCTTGTATACGCAGCCAAATGATATATGCATGTCCTGCATGGCTGACCTTATCAAAGGATAAGATAAACTTGCTTCAGGTTCTTCAGAACAAGTGTTTACGAAGTGCTGGAGACTATCCAATTAGGACGAGAATCACCAAAATTCATCAAGATTTAAACATTAACTTTCTTCAGGAAGTGATGACTAAATTGGCAAGAAACTTATATCAAAAAGCGACTCTGAGCGAAAATGCTCTTATTAATAGCCTAGGGGCATACAACGAAAAGGAACGGACGAAGTATAAAATGCTAAAGTTCTATCTGGCCTAGAAAGTTAGATGCTCCTAGGCCTACCACAAAAGTATAAATAACTGATTGAACTTAACACTTCCTAAACAAGAGATCAAGGTGATTACACCGGTATCCTGGAGAACCTGAAGCGAGCATACCTCAAGAATTGCCGTCTCAAGACAACCCTTGAGGATGCCAGACGCAGTCTCTGGCGAAACGTCGGGGAACTACAAGCCTCACGACCACGGCCTACAGCCCGAAAATCTTCAAGATCATCATAGCAACTCCGGCCGTGAAAGTCTACGTGAATACAAAAGTACACACATCTTTTTACAAGTTGAGGACGACTGCACTAACCAAATATTTTAATTTTATCATATGACCATCCACCTCATCGGTTTTATTATTTTATTTTATTATTATTGACAGTTCCTTGTTGTAGGCCTACCAATAGTTCAAAACATGACATTTCATATAATTTCTCGCTGTAGCCAAGAGTATTTGCTGGTGAACAGAGCCATCTCAAGAGATTAAATGAAGTGAAAGGAAATGTAATCGTCCTGTCTTCCCCTTAAGTGGTGGAATACAAAACACCTTAATTTATTTATGACGTATACTTACCAGGGCACAAATTGTCCTTCAGCGCAATTGTACGGTTATTACCAGAATATGAAATAAAGTGAAATTAATGTTTGCAAGTTGAAATCGTGACCCAGGCTAATGTCTCAGACAGCCATCAACAGATTGAGGAAGTATTTTACATAATGGAATGACATTAACCAATTCAATGTATAATGGAAAATTCTGAATTACATTAAGGTGAGTTCCACTTGAAATTTGACACAACACATGGAAAATAAAGTCTTTCCTCTGCTTCCCAAAGTGGTATAAGAACAAGAGCCGTTCACTATAGGGAGAGGTCAATTTATAAATATTTCTTTGGCATAGAGTAAAATGTTAAAATGTTTTTAAGTGCCTGCATCAAATAATATTGTAGAATATCAACAGACAGCTAATGACAAATGAGGGAAATTTTGAGGAAGTGGCTGAATTCAAATACCTAGGAACAATAATCACAAATAGGAATGAGATGCACAAAGAAATTAAACATAGGCTCAATTCTGGAAATGCATGCTATTATGTATTACAGGGACTCTTGTCGTCCCAACTCCTTTCAAAAAACGTTAAACTAAAAATATATAAAACTATTATTCTACCTGTTATATTATATGGGTGCGAAATATCGACTCTTACTTTAAGGGAGGAAAGGAGATTACAAGTATTTGAGAATAAAGTTCTTAGGAAAAATTTTTGGACCAAAGAGAGATGAACAGACAGGTGAATGGAGAAGACTACATAACAATGAACTACATGGTCTTTATAGGAAGCCAGATATAATAAGAACAATTAAGTCTCGTAGACTGCGATGGGCAGGACATGTGGCACGTATGGGGAATGAAAGACGTGCATGGAAGTTTCTTGTAGGAAAACCAGAGGGAAAACGGCCAGGTGGTAGACCAAGAATGAGGTGAGAGAATAACATTAACTATGATTTGAAGGAAGTAGATTATACAGGGAATGATTGGAAAACATTACCTCAGGAGAGGAATATATGGAGAGCTTATATCCGCACGGCCATGAACCTACGGGTTCGATAGTGCCAGTGAGTTAGTTAGTTAGTTAGTTATGAACAAACTCATACGTAAGAGATAATTGTCATTTATTTTTATTAAATTTCTGGAAATATTTTACAACATGTGACGCGAAAACTGTTTCTAAATTCCAACCTTACACCATGCGCATGCGCCAACAAACGCGAAGCGGTTCCACTACGGAATCACGGGATGCAGCCAACATATACACGATTTTTAACGAACCTAAAAGCTAACCTAACGCAATTTAAGCATTCTAACCTCTGAAAGACCAACCTAAAAGCTAACCTAACGAAATTTAAGCACTCTAACTTGTGAAAGACCAACCTAAAAGCTAACCTAACGCAATTTAAGTACTCTAACCTGTGAAAGAACAGAACGCCCAAAAATAAATAGTAAATTCTGAAATTCTGAAGTACTCATATATGTGTATATTTTATAAGTACAGACTCTATGTTGACTGCACTGGAATATAGAATATTAGTTAAATCAATATGGCTGCCACGTCTTCTTGCTACGTATGTAGTTAAATATATTTGAAAAATATATTGAAATAATCGTTAGAAAACATGTATAAATCATTGAGAATGGTGGGAAATAAATTGAAAAATGAAACCCTAGGAATAAAATTCGACAGTAGTTTATGAAGGTATTAAAAAAGTCGCGTCACAGGTTGTAAAGTTTTGCCAAAACTCTTACACAACGCAGAAGCGTTAGTTGTTAAGTCAGTTTCTAATGTTGTCGTTTCTTGATTATCTTACCTCTCTAATCTAAATAGTCAATTTCTGTCGCCAGTAATTTACTAGCCTGTGACCTGTCTGATGTCCAAATTTTAGATTTATAATACATTAACCTGCACTTTGAACTAATGAATTATAAATTATGATAATAACAAAGATAATAATGAGTATTATCATAAGTAATGCCCGAGTGATTTCCAATTTATCTGGAGGATTTTGAAATCAAGAATGGCATTTGTTAGGACTATTTAACGAATAAAATTAAGTTGTTTACTCAAAAGTAATTATTTAAACATAATTGCTGGTATTTTAAAATATTTGTACATTGAATGTAAACGGCGATGTTTGAAAACAAATGAGAAATGTGTAGTTATGTATATTCACTGCAACTTGATCATATTATTTATTGCCAAATAGGATCGCAATATTGTAAGAATGCAGCCTAGTGGGAGAATAATCAAACACATCAAACTATATATTATAACGAACATTATAGGTTATTGATTTTTTTAGTAAACAACTCAGTAAAATCAAGGAGTCTGTTAATTATTTGCTATATTCAATGTATTTGTTAGAGAAAAATAATGCTCTGATCTGTTCAGAATATTAAAATAGAGGAGCTTTCTTTATCACAAAAGCAGGAGCTGAAGAAGAAAACTCGATAAAGAGCGAGGTGAAACACGACTGTCATTGGTTGTTAAACAAAATTCATTGAAACGTGATTGGTCATTGACTACAATTTAGGGCATGAGTTAAATAGTCATTGTAATTATGTTATTTTACCTCCATGGTATCTTTACCATGTCGTGGTGGAGTGGCTTAAATGACCCCGAGAGCTATGCCGGCGGTAGCATTGCTGCTGAAACGGTTACCCATGCCGGACAGATGGAAGGCGATAAGCCAGACGAAAAAAGTACCGTGGTTGAAACAGTGACGTATTTCACGGTAAAAATACAATCGTCAGGAAACTCGGACATGTGTTCCACTGGGATACAATTTTCTGGAGGTAAAATAGTCCCCTATTCGGTTCTCCGGGCGGCTACTACTTCAGGGAATCATGGCAAAGACTCAATGCAGGGAATGATTGCAAAATATTAGCTCAGGATAGGGATGTATGGAAAGTGCGGTCATGAAGCTACGGGTTCGATAGTGCCAGTGAGTTAATGATTATTATTATTATTATTATTATTATTATTATTATTATTATTATTATTATTATTATTATTATAGGATCGGCTACCAAAATCTGTTTTGGAATGGAAACCTGAGGGAAGACGAGCCAGAGGAAGACCTAAAACCTCCTGGAGTCAGGGAATATGTTTATACATGAAGGAGAAACATCTACAACCAGGAGATTGGATGAACCGACAAAATTGGCTATTAGGAATCGGACGATGTCAAAGACATTAATCAACCGATGATCTATCTATCTATTATTACTTACTTACTCACTGGCACTATCGAACCCATAGGTTCATGGCCGCACGGACATAAGCTCTCCATACATCCCTATCCTGAGCTAATGCTTTCCAATCATTCCCTGTATAATCTACTTTCCTCAAATCATAGTTAATGTTATTCTCCCACCTCATTCTTGGTCTACCAACTGGGCGTTTTCCTTCTGGCTTTCCTACAAGAAGCTTCCATGCACGCCTATCATTCCCCATACGTGCAACATGTCCTGTCCAACGCAGTCTATGAGACTTAACTGTTCTTATTATATCTGGCTTCCTATAAAGACCATGTAGTTCATTGTTATGTAGTCTTCTCCATTTACCTGTCTGTTAATCTCTCTTTGGTCCAAAAATTTTCCTAAGTACTTTATTCTCAAATACGTGTAATCTTCTTTCCTCCCTTAAAGTAAGAGTCCATGTTTCACATCCATATAATCTATCTATTACGCGTATTAGTTTTTTTAAATTGCCGTTACATAAAATAAAATCTGCGGAGAGAAAAAGTGCAAGAATTTAAGAGAAAAAATCTAACAGAGGTAGTGTTAGAGGAAAAACTAAATTATAGCTAATGTTTAATATGCGGTAGTTAGGCCGCGGTGTGGTATAATGTGAGAACAGTAAATATGGAACTTCTCGCCTGAGTGGAGACTTGAACGCACGGCTAAGTAACAAACTCATGTGAGCATATAGTGATATGTTGGAACCGTTGTAAACACGTCTTGTCTTACGACGTGCACTCAATGTGCAGAGAGCAATGTATGTTTTGTTTTGGCACAAACAACACACAAGAAACTAGGTACAGCGAGAAACGCTACAAATTAGCCTGGAAGTAGGTCTCTGCGAGGAAGGAATACGTGAAGAAGATGACCGCGAAAAAAAGTGCTTTTGAATGCGGACTTTTTTGTTGATCTTTTTTGGACTAGTTCATCTTCATTGTTATAGAATTTAGGTTTAATTCTCTCCGACTGATAGCACCATGTTAGGTCCGCCTGCCTGGTTACGGCGAGCACCTCAAATCGACAAGATAATACTTGTGGTTCTTTAAAAAATATAATAATAATAATAATAATAATAATATGACCAGCTTAAAATAGCGACTTGGAATGTCAGAGGCTTGGGAAGCAAAGAATTTGAACTAACAAAAGAAATGAAAAATAAAAGTATAAATATATTAGCTGCCTCAGAAACAAAGAAAAAATGAAAGGATCACAAATGATAAATGATATGATGATGTTTTACAGTGGAGTAAGTCAGAAAGAAAGAGCGAAAGCAGGAGTGGCGATATTTGTGGATAAGAAATGGGGATCCAAAATAGACACGTATAATTGTATTAACGAAAGAATAATGACAATGCGATTTAAGCATAATAGAGGACATATGACAATTATAGCAATATATGCACCGGAGGAAGGGAGAGATGAAGAAAACAAAAACATTTTATACTACTCTACAAAAGGAAATAAATAAGATAAACAAGAACGACATAATAATATTATTAGGAGACTTTAATGCTAGAGTGGGGAATCAACCAGTGGCAAATGTAATTGGGATCCATGGAGAAAATGTTATAAATAAAAATGGACAAGAATTAAAACAATTCGCAATTTTAATGATTTTAAAATAACAAATACATTTTATAAGAAAAAAGATATTCACAAATACACATGGTCAGCACGAGGTTTTCGTTCACTGATAGATTATGTGTTAATCAATAAGAAAGCATCATCATTATTAACAGATACGAGAGTATTTAGAGGAAGTGACATCTATTCAGATCACTATTTAGTAATCTCAAAAATAAATATATTAGCGAGATGGAAGAAAACTAAAAACAAATATAGAAATAAAGAGACCACATTCAAAGTACATTTATTACAAGATAAAAGTATACAAAATCTGTATCAGAATAGGCTAAATGAACAATTAATATTAAAACCTACTTCCGAAGAAATAAACCGAGAATGGGATAATATAAAAGAAAGCATTGATAAAGCAGCATATGAGGCATTAGGAACAAAATATAAAATATATAACAAGAAGGGTTTAAGAATATGGAATGAAGAATTAGAGAGGATAATAAAAGATAAAAAAGAGGCTTATCACAAATATTTACAGAATAGAACACCAGAATTAAGAGCTGATTACAAACATAAAAGTGCAATAGCCAAAAGAGAAATTAAAAAAGTACACAAAGTCAGTTGGGATAGATATATAAGCAGACTAGAATGCGATATACATGGGCAGCAAAAAATAGCCTATAAAGTAATCAAACATCTAAATAAACAAGAAAAAGATACAATACAGATCAATGCAATTGAGGAGAAACAATGGGAAGAACATTATAAAAACTGTGGTATAATGAAAATAAAATAACTAAAGATAACATATATGAGTGTGAGATAGGAATAGATATGATAACAATGGAAGAATTAGAAGAAGTACTGAAAAACAACAAAGAACAGAAAGGCAGCTGGAATAGACGGAATTAATATGAATTAATAAAATATGGAGGAATTTTTTTAAAACTGAGATTATTACATTTTTAAATTTATGTTGGAAACAAGCAACAATACCAGAAACCTGGACAACAGCAATAGTACAATCTATTTTTAAGAAAGGAGAACGTAAAGACTGCAACAACTACAGAGGAATAAGCATTTTAACTGCAGGCTATAAAATATACTCAAGAATCTTAACATTTAGATTAAAACAAATAACAGAGGTAATGTTAACAGAAGAACAAAGTGGATTCAGACCAGGGCGTTCATGTATGGATAATATAATTACGATAAAAGAATTTATAAACAAAAGAAGAGAATGTAACAAGGAAACACACATAGCTTTTATTGATTTTGTCAAGGCATTTGATAAAGTAGACAGAGGAAAACTCTGGACAATTTTAAAAGAAAAAGGAATTCTGAAACACTTAATAGCAGCTATAAAGAGTTTGTACTGGAACACAAATTTTGTTATAAAAACTAAAAATGCAGTAAGTAAAAAATAAAATTCATACTAATGAAGGAGTTAAACAAGGATGCAGTATATCTCCAGTTTTATTTAACCTATACATCAATGATATAATAAAAAAATGGAACGAAGAACGAAGAAACAAAGGAATAAAATTAGATAAAACACACTACTTGAAAACATTATTATACGCTGATGACCAGGTAATAATAGCAAATACAGAAGACGAACTTCAGAGGAATATTTTTAAACTACATAATATATGTGAACAATATAATCTCAAAATATCCATAGAAAAAAACTAAGGTAATGGCATTCCAAGGGGAAAATCAAATCAGATCGAAAATAGTAATAGGAAACAAAATCATAGAACAGGTGAACCATCTCAATTATCTAGGATGTGACATTTCATTTAATTATGATAATGATATAAATAATAAAATAGTAAAATTCCAGGGAATATGTGGTACGATAAAAAGAACACTAAATAACAAAACAACAAGATAGACCCAATTGAAATTTTATAAAATATTGGCAGTACCGGTACTGCTCTATGGATCAGAAGCCTGGGTACATAAAAAACAAGATCTAAGTAGGATAACGGCGGCAGAAATGAAATTTTTGAGATCTGTTAAAGGGTGCACTAAGGAAGACAGAATCAAGAACATAGAAATAAGACAGGAACTTGAAATATTTGCAATAACTGATAAAATGGATACATATAGACAAAAATGGAAGCAACACATAGACAGAATGAATGAAGGTAGATATCCAAAACAAATAACAAAATACAAACCTAAAGGCACCCGAGATGTGGGCAGACCTAGAAAGAGATGGGCTGAAGTCGGAACGGGTCAACAGACCTAGTCCATGAATGAAGATGATGATGATGATAATAATAATAATAATAATAATAATATTGTTTTATTTATTCTGGCAGAGTTAAGACCATAAGGCCCTCTCTTCCACTCAACCAGCACAAATACAAATAAATATTTGAAAAATATAGATGTACACTATATTAATTATAAACAGTTAAAGATACATTAAATGTAGCAATGTAAATTTCATGTACAAACAACATTTTATACGATAATAACAATAATAATACGATAATAATAATAATAATAATATAATAATGATAATAATAATATAAATATGTCAACTTTTATAAGATTCATGATGTGTTCCGTTGAAATCATGAAAGCAGCTCACAACGACAGCCTGATAAAATGAAAACGAACCAAATACATGCAACCCCCTCTACCAGATCTTCAGTGAAACACCAGTTTTGAATCCTGCCGATGATGGGACAAGTCCCGAAAGCGCTACAGTTAAATGATAATTAAGTTGAGGAGACGGACCTTTCAGGTGAATATTCTATAATTTTATATTAATTTTTAATATAAATATGATATACGAAAAACACCAATTTATATATATATATATATATATATATATATATATATATATATATATATATATATACATATATACCTTACACTGGGTAATGATGAAGTCGAGGTTAGAGCAAATATAAATTTAGATTTCTTTTAAAAGATGCCAATGTCCGGCAGCCCCTTATTTCTTGTGGTAGTTGCGAGAAGTGAAGACAGTATATGACATGGAGTGATGTGATGTCCTATGTTGCGGTATATTAAGCAAGAGACTATGTTGTGATCTTGTGTTCAAGTTATGGTTTGAGGATAGATACTGGAAAAGAGATGGTAAATAATTGGGAATCGAGGTATGTAGGATCTTAAATAAGAGAATTAGACAGTTCGATTTTCTTCTCTCTTTTAGATGTAGCCAATGACAATTCGTGGAATAATGGAGAAATGTGATGGTATTTTCGAACATTAAATATGAATCTGATACACATATTATGGACACGCTGCAGTTTGTCCGACAATCCGTCCTATATGGTAGAACAACAATTTGCGATAAGAAAATAATAGAAGGATTTGTTAGTGAAAGCTTGTCATTAAAAGAAAACGCTACATAATCCAAGATCCGGCTGCAAGATTACTACGTTCATCGAATGTAAAAAAGTAAAATAAAGCTATTATTATTATATTATTATTATTATATTATTATTATTATTATTGTTGTTGTAATAATTAAGAGTAAGAAAGAATGTCAAGTTGCAATTAACTTGAACTTCGCAGAAATAAGTTCGTTTGAAATGATTCGCTCTAGTTTGAAAAAAAATGTTTTTGTTCTGGTTGGTGGATTTTCTATGAATCTCTAGGAAAATAGACCACAGAAGTGATTGTAATCTTAGATCACACAGATTTCTCACTCGATCAACAGCCCATGAAACTTACGAGATATAATTACGATAAGCAAGCTTGTAAAATGTTTAAGTAAACACATTATGAATAGAAAATAACTGTATCGAGCGATCTTATTCCCTTTTTGTTGTAACATTCTTCGTATCCATCTATTAATTGGGAAATACATACTATGGTAAAATCAAATGTTTCTTACCTCTCCTCATACAAACCTTCTAAGTAGATCGCGATTTCGAGACCATAACGGTCTCATCTTCAGTACTATTTTGGCGACTGAAGATCAGAAGAGCTACAAATAAATAATATGATAATTAAACGTGTTGAAGAATTTAAATATCTTGGATCTATAATAGATAAATCTGGTACTTGTGAAAAATATATTATTAACAGAGTAAATTGTGCAAGGAAGGCGATTAGATCCCTGAATGGTCGTTTATGGAATAGCAATTTGACCAGAAAAACAAAAAAAGAGATTATACAGACAATAATAGAAAGTATACTTACATATGGATCAGAAAGCTGGACAATAAATGAAGGGACGCAGAAAAGAATCTTGGCGACAGAAATGGATGGATTACGGAGAAGTATGAGAATATCCAGGCTACAACATATTCGAAATACATATATCAGACAAGAAATGGATGCACAAGAAACTGTTATCGATAGGATAACAAAGAGAGCTCTACAGTGGTATGGACATGTACAACGGATGTCGGAAGACCAGTGGCCTAAACAGGTGTTGGATTGGATGGTACCAGGCAGAAGGAAGAGGGGGAGAAGTAGAAGAGCATGGTATGAGGGAATATATGATGCCATGATGAAGAGGAAGATGGACAATGGGAAGATAGGAATCTCTGGAAAGCCGGAATCAAGGGCAAACTGCTGTAAAGTGGAAAGACTGTATTAAGTTAAAATACTGCATAAAGGTACATGACTATCTCACTGGCATTATTGAACCCGTAGGTTCATGACCGCACGGACATTAGCTCTTCATACATCCATATCCTCAGATAATGTTGTCCAATCGTGCCCTCTATTGACACGGTTTCCCTAAAGTAATATCCGTCTGGATAACCGAATGGGAGACTATTTTTACCTCCGGAAATTTAGACAGGAACCTGTGGCGACAAATCACTTTGGATTGAAGGAGAAACACTGTATTGTGGAATATTCCTAAAAAAAATAACTCCAGTGGAACTCTTGTCCCCGTTTCTTGACGGTTGTGTTATTACGGTGGAAGATCGTAATTCTTGCGACCTAGATACTTGAACACCTCAACGGAAATGTAATAGTATTGGCAATGGTTTAGTTCTTGAGTGTATAAAGCTGGAGGTCTTGCATTCAAACCTCAGTTTAGGCAGATTTTTTTCTCTTTACTTGTTTATGAACAGTAAGCCTACAAACGTATTAGGCCTACATGTTGTGTTTTGAGGTTTTTCATATGTAATTCCACGAGTGATTTCCAATTTATCTAGAGAATTTGGAAATCAAGAGTGGCATTTGTTAGGACTATTTAACGAATAAAATTAAGCTGTTTACTCACAAATCATTATTTAAATATAGTTATTTTAAAATATTTATATATTTAATGTAAACGGCGATGTTTGAAAACAAATGAGAAACGATAGGTACGCTTCATCTGCTTCTTTTGTTTATCACTGCAACCAGATCATACTATTTATTGCCAAAGGAACGCAATATTGTAAGAATGCTCTCTAGTGGAGAAAAAATGAAACACATCAAACTGTATATTAATTCATTTCTGATGTCGTATGATGTAAATATGACAATTATATTTTTCTGGATTGTTACCTGGGAAAAAATACATTTAAGAAAGTGCAAACAGTGGTTTCTTTTTTTGGTGGTATAATCAATTGCTACAAATGTTTTTATATTAACTCCCGCATGCGGCATGTGTTGACATTCATGCACTATAGATACAATCTGGTAGCCGTATTTCTTACAGGAGTCAGTCACTGCAAAATAATGGTCAGACCTGTTCAGAATATTAAAAAGGAGGAGCTTTCTTTAATATGGTAAATTTAATATTGATAAATATTTCGTGAAACACGACTCTGATTGGTTGTAAAACAGAAATCATTGAAACGTGATTGGTCATTGACTCCCATTTGGGGCATGAGTTAAATAGTCGTAAATAATGTGGCAATAGGGTAAAAGTACATAAGTCCGATTTTAGTGATTTTTATTTTGTAGATTAATATGTGCGAAATACAGCATTTTTCTTCCTCCATCATAAAGGCAAAGTTCTTAAGTGACAGATAATTTCTTATGGTAGATATTTCTTGGTCACAATTAATGCACATCTGTGATCATTAATAAGTTATTTAAAGATTAATAATAATATATTAATTTTATAGAAAAACAAATATTTAAACACAGAAAGTAAAGTAATAGTAGGCCTACATTACGATGAGAGGTTGGGAAGTGGTTTTTACAGAAGCGAGGTATCGCTCGGTTTTTAATTTCCTAGATTCTGTAAAAATCGGGCGCAGTGGACTAGTGGTTATGCTCCTTGCCTCTGGTCCCGAGGGTCGCGGATTCAAAACGGCCGGGGTCGATGGATTTTTTTAGGATGGAAAAATCCAAGGAGCAAATCCTCCGGGAGGGACTTTAAGCCGTGGGTCCCGAGTCTGAAGATTTTCAGGCTCGTAAAAGATCCTTAAGCTTGAATGAAAAGGCCTCTAAGCAAAATTTACCTAATTTTCTCGTCCTACTACTACCTTGTTTTCCTAGATGTTAGTATGAGGCGGAACGCTGACCACAGGCCACTCAAATGACATCTATACGAAAACAAGTGTAACTAAATTAGTATCGTCCAAATTCTTCCCTGTGGGGGGAGAGCGCCTAAATCTCTGTTAAGGGAAACATGGGCTTACATGATACAAGAAGATTCTGTAAAACACCTCAGAAACGTGCGTTGTACATTATTTTTTGCGCGATGGTGTTTTCAAAATATTAAATAATAGTAAAATAATAACATCTTTGTTGGAAATATTTGCGTTCATTATAAACAATTGACTAACGTTAACAGTGTGGGCAATGTTTATTAGTTGAAACAACAGGAGGCCGTTTAGTGATAAGAGGGCGGCAAATACGTATTTATTGTTTTAACTTCTTCTTCTTCACTTCACGGGCTGGCAAAAATTGCCTGTTCCGCCTCACAGTTGTTCTGTCCATCTTCCTGCATTCCTTGAACCTCTTGGCTTGTAGTTGAATGCTGTTCTTGGTAATCTTGTTACATTCATTCTTTCCACATGTGTAAACCATTTATTGTTTTATATTGTTTCAAATAAAGTTCAGTTCATTTAAAATGCAGTGATTTATTACGTATAATGTATATTAACACTACCTTTTGGATATTTTTTCTATAGGCCTATACATTTTATGTAGTATAGATAAAGTGCAGTGGTTTTACTTCCCACACGCGTGTTTGCAATATGTAACATTACAGTATGGTTATTTAGGTTGGCAACCCCGAAATGTATGAAGTTGATCTTTCAATCATGGACGCCATTGCTGTAAGTACGACAAAAACACACCATCGCGCAAAAAAGAATATTAATAAGTTCTCGTGAAAAGTTATGCTTTTGGACATGTATATGTAGCCACAGCGCAGCCATGAAGTGACAGAACTTCTGTGCACCTGCGGTCCGTCACAAAGTTCCTGAAGCACACATGGAAATCAGGTTGGATTGACATTGTTTTCTTTTTAATTATGAAATACGTTGCTTTCTTCAAATTACTCAACTGTTATACACCTGGTGTAGACAGCGATTATTGCCAACAAGAATGTTAATGTCTCTAAAACTGGATTTGATCATCCTACAGGGGAAAAGTACGCTTTAGGTCAGTCGGCTGTGAGACGGGTAAACAGCACCTCGTAATAAATTATATACATCTCTGATTATAATTGGTTGAACTTATTATTTTTTTCGTTTTTCGTGTTAATTAAGAGTATTTAGTAGTCCCCCCTCTCTCCCCCCCCCACACACTACTATATATATAATTTATAATATATTCCCAGATTTTCGCGGATATCAGTATGAATAATGAAAGTTTTCTTGGTTTTTTTCCGCGTCTTGGATTCCAAGTCCGGCCTCTGTCCACTGATTCCGACGTTTCGGCATGATCCCACATGTCATTATCAAGGAATGATAAGTTCCAGTCACAGTTTAGGGTCTTATATAATTAAACAAATAGAAGTTTTCGCTGTCGGTCCGTTTGCGAAGCCATATGACCCACCCACGGATTTACATTTCTATGTAGTTAAACACGCTTCAGTTTTCAGTGGTGGTCCGTTTACAGAGAAGCAATAGAGATTGAGAAAAGGCCACATTACATGAACACCCGAGATGATGCCCAAAAGATTACCATCTACATGGAAAACTACTTTCGCTGCCCACCATGTCATCCCCAGAACAGCGAAGAAGATATGAAGAAAACCTCGGTTAGGCAACATTGAGTTTGGTCGACGCTTGGATGGGTGTACGTCTTCGGAAACGGACCACAGCGAAAACTCTATGCATTTGATTATATAAGACCTAAACCTGTGACTCGAACTTATCATTCCTTGATAATGAGATGTGGGATCATGCCGAAATGTCGGAATCAGTGGCCAGAGGCCGAACTTGAATCCAAGACGCGAAAAACCCAAGAAAACTTTCATATATATATATATATATATATATATATACGTACCCTAAAACCTGTCTTTGAAGGAACATGACGGTTGCTTAATATATATTTCCGTGTTGGCAGTTTTCCTTCTTATAAAGGGTTCCCAAGTTACAAGCTTAAATTTTCTCACGCAGTGTAAGGGTTTTACATGCACGCTTTAAAGACATAACGTATTGAACTGAAATACAGACAAAATAGTGTATGTAACACAGCGCAGTTTGTACCACGGCAATACAAAAACAACTTTCTTACACAAAAGCGAGAAGGAAAACTCACAATACAGCGCGCACCGACTTGACAAGAGTTTCCCAAAACCCTCGCACCCCGGAAAAAGTAAGGGCAGGCAAAGGAAAAAACGTGACGGGTCCCCCGCTGTCAACACATTAAGCAAGGGTCTTTCCCGACAATACAATGGAAAAACACATGGTTATCCAGCGCCTCGCGGTTGGTTAACCCGCAGCTGTTTTCATATGTATTTAAATACATAGATGCCGACTACGACTACCGCCAACTATAATAATTCCCGGATGTTAATCATTGTTCAAGGCCATTGTCGCGCGGCCACCCGCTTTTAGATAAAACGGACAACCATAGTAGTGAGGCGATAATACTTTGGATAATCCTCATTGCTTGCCTCCCCGCCTCACTTCCCCACCGCTTTCTTTACTCAATAAGGGGAATCCATCTGATATCGCTTGCAAGGTGCAGGGGGGTATCATTTTTATGGATTCCAGCTTCGAATATCTATGGCCTTGCACTTAAAAAAATGCCAGATATTTTCTTGGACACGGCCTTCGTACACCACAACCATTTTTTGGGAGAAATTTCAAGGCAGGTTTTGTATTATGTGGATGTGAAACATGGACTCTTACTTTAAGGGAGGAAAGGAGATTACAAGTATTTGAGAATAAAGTACTTAGGAACAATTTTGGACCAAAGAGAGATGAACAGACAGGTGAATGGAGAAGACTACATAACAATGAACTACATGGTCTTTATAGGAAGCCAGATATAATAAGAACAGTTAAGTCTCGTAGACTGCGATGGGGCAGGACATGTTTCACGTATGGGAAATGAAAGACTTGCATGGAAGCTTCTTGTAGGAAAGCCAGAGGGAAAACGCCCAGTTGGTAGACCAAGAATGAGGTGGGAGAGTAACATTAACTATGATTTGGGGGAGGTGGATTATACAGGGAATGATTGGAAAGCATTGGCTCAGGATAGGGATGTATGGAGAGCTTATGTCCGTGCGGCCATGAACCTACGGGTTCGATAGTGCCAGTGAGTTAGTAGGGTTTTAGCATGTAATGGCTGGCAGTTATGTTGTAAGTTGTAAATGTAATTGGGAATTGCTGGTAGGCTGTGTGCGCGGGGAAAGTGGTTCTATACTGTATGTGATACAACAAACGGTATCATTTCTGTCGGCCTCCTTACAATTTAGCACAGTGCAGTTATATCAAATTAAGGAAATGGAATTAAGAGATAAAATTATAACAAATTACTGATCCATCAAATGAACTGATACAAATTGCCCTGTTTGAATTATTTGCTTTCCTCGCCTATAAACCTGTACACAATTAATTGAAGCATGTATATCGTCAATAAAAACCCAATAATATGTTTCCACGTTAGACATACATTATATAATGGAAATGGTACAGTTAATGACAAATGAGGGAAATTTTGAAGAAGTGGCTGAATTCAAATACCTAGGAACAATAATCACAAATACGAATGAGATGCACAAAGAAATTAAACATAGGCTCAACTCTGGAAATGAGTGCTATTATGCATTGCAGAGACTCTTGATGTCCCAACTCCTTTCAAAAAACATTAAACTGAAAATATATAAAACTATATTCTACTAGTTATCTCATATGGATGTGAAACATGGACTCTACTTTAAGGGAGGGGAAAGGAGTTACGAGTATTTTGAGAATAAAGTTCGTAGGAAAAATTTTGGACACAAAGAGGAGATGAACAGACAGGTGAATGAAGAAAACTACATAACAGTGAGCTAATGCATTTATTGGAAGCCAGATATAATAAGAACAGTTAAGTCTCGTAGACTGCGTTGGGCAAGGACATGTGTGGCACGTATGGGGAATGATACAGGTACCTGGAAGCTTCTTGTAGAAAGACAGAGGGTAAACTCTCAGTTGGTTGACAGGAATGAGGTGGGAGAAAACATTAACTATGATTTGAGGAAATAGATTATACAGGGGTTGATTGGAAAATATTAGCTCAGGATAGGGATGTATGGAGAGCTTTTATGTATTTAGCTTGGTGAAGTTAAATTGTTCGGTAGACAGTCAGTATCTATTGTACGTGAAAAAAAATTAATGATATAACTAATTAACTAACTCACTGGCACTATCGAACCCGTAGGTTCATGGCCGCGCGGATATAAGCTCTCCATACATCCCTATCCTGACCTAATGTTTTTCAATCATTACCTGTGTAATCTACTTCCCTCAAATCATAGTTAATGTTATTTTCCCACCTCATTCTTGGTCTACCAACTGGTTGTTTTCCCTCTGGTTTTTCTACAAGAAGCGTCCATGCACGTCTTTCATTCCCCATTCGTGTCACATGTCCTCCCCATCGCAGTCTACGAGACTTAACTGTTCTTATTATATCTGATTTCCTATAAAGGCCATGTAGTTCACTGTTATGTAGTCTTCTCCATTCACCTGTTTCTTCATCTCTGTTTGGTCCAAAAATTTTCCTAAGAACTTTGGTCTCAAATACTCGTAGTGTCTTTCCTCTATTAAATTAAGAGTCCATGTTTCACATCCATATAATATAACTGGTAGAATAACAGTTTCATATATTTTCAGTTTAACGTTTTTTTAAAGAAGTTGGGACATTCAAGAGACCATTGTTAATAAGTAATAGCACGCTTTTTTCCTATTTGTAAATTTATTGTTCCTAGATTTTTAAATTCAGCCACCTTCGTCACAAATTTCCCTCATTTGTCATTGCTTGTCCGTTTCCATTACATAACGCATTTCTATGTTTGAACATCCCTATATGGATAATTGAAGGACCATTTAATGGAGCGAGTGCTGTACAACAGCTGAAGTGGCGTGGCTCATTCTGTGCTGCTGGCTTTCGGACTCTCTGCTTGTCCAGTCGAACAGTCAAATATGCCCTACTCTAATGAGATGACACCATATTTGCATCAACTCACATGTAAACGCTAAACGCCGCTAACACATGGGGTCAAGTGGTTAAACCCCTTATTGCATACCACAAAGGCATTTGGCCACCAGGTTACACACGTGACACACTGGGCAATGCTTACATCATTGCCACTTATTAGTATAGTGGAGGAGGACTATGTTGGCATGATTTCTGCTATCCTTGTCTAGAGAACTGTTCTTCCACCCTTCGCAAAACACAATGGGCTACCCTTGTAAAATTACTTAGGAATGCTACATCAACTATATGTAGACTTCAAAAAAGCATATGATTCAATTAAGAGGGAGAAGTTATATAGTATCCTGCTGGAGTTCGGAATTCCTAAAAAGTTAGTTAGACTTATACGAATGTGTCTAAATGACACAAAGTGTAGGGTGCGTGTAGGCAAACAGTTTTTAGATACTTTTAATATTCACAATGCGTTAAAGCAACGAAATGCACTATCTCGTCTACTATTTAATTTTGTACTAGAGCAGCCATCAAATCTTTAGAGGATCAGGAAGGCTTACAACTCAGTGGTATTAATAAGCTATTAGTTTATGCTGATGATGTAGTATTATTGGCCGATAGTGAGGAGATACTAAAGGACAACACGCACACACTATTGAGTAACACTAAGAAATTAGGACTGGAAGTAAATATCAATAAAACTAAATATATGGCCACATGTAGAAATACATTATATAATGGAAATGGACAGCTAATGACAAATGAGGGAAATTTTGAGGAAGTGGCTGAATTCAAATACCTAGGAACAATAATCACAAATAGGAATGAGATGCACAAAGAAATTAAACATAGGCTCAATTCTGGAAATGTGTGTTATTATGCATTGCAGAGACTTTTGACGCCCCAACTCCTTTCAAAAAACGTTAAACTGAAAATATATAAAAATATTATTCTACCAGTTATATTATATGGGTGCGAAACATGGACTCTTACTTTAAGCGAGGAAAGGAGATTACGAGTATTTGAAAATAAAGTTCTTAGGAAAATTTTTGGACCAAAGAGAGATGAACAGACAGGTGAATGGAGAAGACTACATAACAATGAACTACATGGTCTTTATAGGAAGCCAGATATAATAAGAACAGTTAAGTCTCGTAGACTGCGATGGGCAGGACATGCGGCACGTATGGGGAATGAAAGACGTGCATGTAATCTTCTTGTAGGAAAACCAGAGGGAAAACGCCCAGTTGGTAGACCAAGAATGAGATGGGAGAATAACTTTAACTATGATTTGAGGGAAGTAGATTATACAGGGAACGATTGGAAAGCATTAACTCAGGATAGTGATGTATGGAGAGCTTATGTCCGCGCGGCCATGAACCTATGGGCTCGATAGTGCCAGTGAGTAAGTAAGTATATGTTTTAATTTGTTTTTGAACGGTGTTTTAGTTTGATACCCTGACATAGGGCGGATGATATATTGGAGTTAATGTAGAAGAAATCTTTTTGACATTGTAGGTGACCTCGGTAATGAAGAAAGTATAGTTGCTATCGTTATGGAGCAGTGAGAGGGTTGAAATAGGAAGGTGACACTTTCATGCATGGCTGAGTAGTGTGATCGCTACCGAGGCTTGAAGCAGACACCTCTCAGTGACACAGTTCATGATGACGAGGATAACAGGAGTCGTGTTTTGTTACCGGGACATTTTACTTACAAATAACGTGATTTTATGAGCGCTGCTTCCCGGATAAAACACTTGTCTTGCCAACTGTGACGCTTTCAACATTAAATTATTGTTTTCTGCAGTCCATAAGGTTGCCGATGTTCAATACAAGAATTGACATGCGAAATTATGTACAGTGCCATTTGTCAACTTATTATCTGCACTCCCTTCTCTTGGTCTTCTTCTTCTTCTTCTTCCTCTACGCACGAAAGCTGGCAGCTTGTTGCCTGTTCATTCACTACAGGTCCGGGGTGTGGTGACATCCTTCCATCGTGGTTGTGGTCTTCCTAACGGCCTTTTTCTGCTGAGGTGTCCAGTCACGTAATTTCTACTGTTCTCCATTCTATCCATGTGATAATTCCAATTTAGTCTTCTATCATTTATCCAGAGGTTTATAGGTTCAATTTCACATTATTCTCTAATAACAGAGCTGCGAATTTTCTCTCTCAGCGATTTTCCTTAGAATTTTCATTTCGGTTGTTTCATTGGTGATGGAACATACATTCTTCTTCTTCTTCTTCTTCTTCCAGGGATCGTTCTGGTTTGATGAAAGCTACAATTGTTAGAAATGTTAACAAATATAGAGAATTTTTTTATTTTGGAAGGCACTGGCCACTTCTAATTGGTAAGCTTCCTGATGTTGCTATAGTGACGAATGTTGATTATTGCCTTGTTTATTGAAGTCTCTGACAAAATGAGGCATTTAAATGAGTTTGAAGTGTATCATGCTCTACATCTTTTACGACAAGTTCAATCTCTGCGACAAGTGGCTAGAGAGCTTGGGGTTTCTCCTTCCGTGGTGTCCAGGTTACGCAACAGGCACAGAGAGACAGGCCAGTATTGTAGAAGACGTGGCCAGGGCCGTAAATTTAAAACAAGCTCCCAGGATGACAGATACGTTGTTCTTTCTGCTCTTCGACAGCGTACAAAAACTGCAAACGACCTGCAGAATGACCTTCATATGGCTTCCGGAATCCGGGTTTCAGACCAAACCATAAGGAACAGATTGAGGAAAGAGAAATTACCATCCTTTGTGTGGGCGTCCAATATTTCTCCTTCCGTGCGGTTTATAATTGATAGGCCTATATCGGTCTCGGTGAACTTGTGGTTATGCTCATTGCTCTAGTTCTAAGAGTCGCGGTTTCAAACCCGGCCGGGACGAAGGGTTTTTTTAGAACGGAAAATCCAAGGATCAAGTCCTTCTGGAGGGACTTTAAGCTTTGGGTCTGAAGATTTTCAGGTTCGTGAAAGATCCTTAAGCCTGAATAAAGAGGCCTCTAAGCAAAATTTGCCGACATCAACGTCCTAGTAATACTTTAGTTGCCCGTTAGATGTCTCATTGTGTCGGTGTGTTGACTGCATGCCATTCATGATATCTATGAGCAAATAAGGTAACTAAAAAAATAAGTTAGTCTAGTAACTCGTTACAAAGGAGAGCCTATTGCTCAACAATCGGCTACGCCATATATATATATATATATATATATATGAGCTAAGCCGTGAAAGTATTATATGTAATTCCACCGATCACAGTGGGTTGCAGTTATTCCCGAAGCGAGGAAAAATTAAACGCCAAAGGTATTATATGTGATACCTAGGGATGCGGGAGGAAGGTGGAATATTACATAGTTTCTAATTATTGTAGTTAGGTCTGTATGAACTTAACAAAATTACAGAAGAATATGGATTAAAGATATCTACAGAAAAAAACAAAAATTATGGCATTTCAAGGTGTAGATCCTGTCAGAAGTAAAATTGTACTAGACAATAAAATTTTGGAGCAGGTGAATAATTTTACATATCTAGGATGCATTATCTCATATGAAGAAGAAAAAGATGTAAATGCAAAAATATCTAAATTCTTAAGAATTTTAGGGTTAATAAATTCTATCTTGAAGCCACAGTTAGTCCAAAAGCATTCAAGATTAAAAGTGTATAAAACACTGGCTCTTCCAACTCTTTTGTATTGTAGCGAAGTATGGACGTTGAAACAGAAGGATATACAGAGGCTTAGATCTGCTGAAATGAGATATCTTCAGAGGACTGCAGGATACACACTACTAGATCACAAAAAAATGAAGACATCTTAGAAGAATTACACATCGAATCTTTAGAAAACAAAATTTCTGATAATAAGTCAAGATGGATACAACATGTTCATCGAATGGAAGATCACAGAATACCCAAACAAATGTTAAGATATCAACCTGCAGGAAGAAGAAGACCAGGACGTCCACTCAAAAGACTTCTGGATGGTGTTTCTCTTGAGGCCGAAACAGGTCAACAAATGACCTAAATTCTTGAATGTACTATGATGATGATGATGTAGTTAGATAGATAGGTCATCGGTTGATTAATGTCTTTGACATCGTCCGATTCCTAATAACCATTTTTTTCGGTCCATCCAATCTCCTGGTTGTAGATGTTAAAGCAGGATTTTAATATCATAATAAATATGAAAGTTAAAGTTAATAATTTTATATTTTAAAATTCTTTTAATATTTAAATATAACTTAAATAAATAAAATCATCTACATAATTCATTGTTGGTTATTGTTGAATAAAAATGTCTCAGTAACAATTTAAATAAATTGTATTACATAACAGTTTTTGTAATACTATGCTTTTAAAAATTGTTTTAAGCCATTGTTGTCAGAATTGTAAATCCTTCCATTATAACTGCCTAACTTCATATTCTTAAATGAAAGTAAACTAAACTCTGATTGGATGTTAAAACAATTAGCTTTTTTATTTAACAAATCAAATTAAACCTTATATTTAAAGAACTGTTAACCAATAGAATTTAAAATTACCATCATGTGATGTAATAATGTTCTTAAAATTATAAAAGAATTTCACTAGTCATTCTGCATAGAACTTTCAACAAAGATAGCAGCAAATAGAGCTCTGCTGATAAAATGTAATTCCCTCCTGCGTATACCAAGTATCTAAAATGCCCTTCAGCAGTTTTATATATTTTCAGTTAATGTTTTTTTTAATGATTTACTTTGTTTCTGAAAGATGTTACAGTCTCTGACGTAGGATGGAAGATAATTCCGTGTTCTAACAAGAGAAACTGTAAAATATAGCGAGTTATTTTATGTCACTTTCTTGGTCTCCAAATTGATGCTTAAGGAACAAAATGGAAAATTACTCTAAAATCCCAGATTTAGTTATCACGAAGTTTCACGATCTAACTGATTTAATAAAAAGTGACAAATGGCGGACCGTTACTAATTTGTGGAGACAACGGGACGGCACCTGGAAGTGCTTATGTCCCTATCTAAGTGTAACTGTTTCACTACTTACTCTAAATGTTCGTCACGCAGGAACTAGGAGAATTCTTAGTAATTAGGATTTATAGTCTGATTTTGGTGGATTACGTATTCCTTGCTTCAGCCACACGACTCTGGAATTCCTTCCCCTCGTATATCAAGGACTGCCCGACTCAAAAACAGGTTAAAAAAAGTTCACTAAGTTTTTCCTTAGACAATATAATATATATCCGTGTTCCAGGTATACTTTTAGTTTGATCGCTCCGGGAAATTCTCGTATAAGACTTGAAAGCATAATAATAGTCCCTTCGATTGGTTGCTGGCCAAAGGAAGGCAAGACCAGTGATGGGGCTGCCATCTTATAGCCTCCGGTTGGGCTTTTCTGGAGAAGAAAAAAATATAAGGCGGAAAGAAGACAATGGAAAGAAGAAGGAAAGACTCCCTAGCTATCGGGATGCCCCTAATAGCGTCGGGGTTGAAAAAAAAAAAAAACAGGAGGATTTCATGCGCAGAACAGCGGGTTACACCAGATGGGATCGGAAAAGGAACACCGATATCTTAAAAGAATTGAAGACTACGCCAATTTTGGAATATATTAAACAGTACCAACTAAATTGGAAACACCATCTTGAAAGAATGAGTTCAAATCGGATCCCCAAAGCTGTTTATAATTATATACCAAGAGGACGAAGATCACTGGGCCGTCCTATGAAACGCTGGAGGGAAAATTTTCTATAGGATCGTAACAGGCCTTGGCCTAATACTTGGAAGGAAGAAGAAGAAGGTATACTTTTATTATTATTATTTTATGTTTTCACTTTATTCTTCTTCTTCTTCTTAAGGCTCTGCAGCTTCAAATGGAAAATGCTTTGGCCTTCTATTCTGGACACATTTGTTCCAATTTTTTTATCTTCATCAATTTTATATCATTTACATTATCATCTTCCCATCTTTTTGTTTGGGTCGTCCAAAATATATTTAGGGAAATACTATCTTCCATTTGTTCACTTTTTTTACCAAGCCAAATACCTAATCAAATTATAGGTTATTACAAAGCAAACTGTCGGCTGCTGGGGTGAATTTTTAATTAAATATTTCAGGTAAATCGCTACTTTTAAAGATCGAATTTTTGTGATTTTTAGAGAATACTTTTATCGGTTTATTTTAGTAGCATATACTAAGTTTCGTTGCAAAAAAAAATTAAATTGGTACCGCTAGAACAATTCTTGAATTTTCTTTTCAGGTAAACTCTCATTCTTAATGATCCGAGTTTGGTGGTTCACGAGCTCCTCATTACTTTTTTAATCTATTGCTGTATGCCGAGTTTGGTACCGGAAAAATTATTGGAGCCGTTACAATATTAACACACACACACACACACATATATGTATGTCATGGTTACTAGAAACAATCGGTGAAAATCGGTGAACATGTTTCAAAAATATTTTCATAAAAATAACCCCATTAGCTTCATTCCTCCAGAATCCGCTAAAAGATAAATGAAATAAGGTTGTATTTTACATCGGATTCAGGCTAAAAGCAATACGTTGCAGACCGTAAGGTCTCTCAAGACACACAATTTTAGACACACTCTTATATGCAGATGATCAGGCTCTTTTCGGCAATAATGAAGATGAATTACAATATTCCACTCATCATCTTAATATAATAGCCCAACGATTTAACATGGAAATATCAACAACAAAATCTAAAGTTATGGCCTTTCAAGGGAAATTCCCAGTTAGAAGTAAAATTTGTATTCAGAATTCAATATTAGAGCAAGTTAATTCATTTAAATA
Organism: Diploptera punctata; assembly: GCA_030220185.1. Lineage (NCBI taxonomy): Eukaryota > Metazoa > Arthropoda > Insecta > Blattodea > Blaberidae > Diploptera > Diploptera punctata. The sequence continues at coordinate 1,546,085 of JASPKZ010010699.1, forward strand.
CTTAGGATATAATCTAACTTATAATGAGAATGTGATATATCCTTTAAAATACAAAACTATAATAAAGCTTTAAGAATTATCAACCAAGTTTTCAAACCATCAAAAGTGCAGAGACACACAAGAATGAAAATCTATAAAATTCTCGCTAGACCCATAATCTGTTATGGCAGTGAAGCTTGGACCATCAGAACTCAGGATGATCGTCATATTACAGCCACGGAGATGAAATTTCTGCGACGAACTGCAGGTTATAGCCTTCTAGACCACCAAAGAAATTCAACAATAGCCAGAGAGTTAAACATCGTACCTATATCTGAATACCTCCAAGAATATAGAAACAATTGGCTAGCCCATATTCAGCGCATGGATCGTCACAGAATACCAAAACAAATTCTTCACTACATTCCTCGAGGCTGAAGATCTGTGGGTCGACCTTTTCGGAGATGGCGGGAGACCGTAACGGGCCACTGGGCCAATACTTGAAAGGACGATGATGATGATGATGATGATGATGGTCGTTGTTTCCAGTCCCAAGAATCAGGACTTTTAACTAATCTTAGCCTTCAGGCATAACAATGACCCTGAGGTCAGCTCAATTTCTAACTGAAATGAGTACCGGAGGTTTGTTCTGGAGGTAAATTCGATCATAAAACAAAGCGGAGAACCAGGCTGACATCTCGTGCCGATTGTATAGGACATACAAATTGTTACTGATATAACTAAAATAACACCCAAAAATATATTTAATTGAAAAAAAAAATGTTATGAATATTTTTACTACACCGTGACCTAGTGGTTAAGGCACTGCGCTACAAGTCTGAAGGTCGAGCGTTCGAGTCCCGGTGGGGTCACGATTTATAATGACTCAAACCTTCTGGCGGCACTATGGCCCTGGGGTCGACTCAGCCTCTAACGGAAATTAGTACCAGACGCTTGCTCTGGTGGTAAATGCGGCCGTCATGCACGCAGGGCTGACAACCCGGCTGACATGAAGTGCCGATTGTCTAGAAAGGTGGGAGCCTTAACCTCCCACTACCCCAAGGGCCTCCCGAGGCGTGTAGTGGGATCACTTTACAAGTGTCACCAAAGCCTGTAGTAATGAATTTTACCCTTTGTTACCCGGACAAGTAACTTATACATTGATTAATCCAACTGGCCATACATTTATTTTAATTTATAACTTTGATACAGTAGGTCACGGTGCACTAGTGGCTCTGTGCAGCGGGTCGCGGGATCAAACCCGGCCAGTCGATGCATTTTTAGAATGCAAAATCCAAGGAGCAAGTCCTTCTACAGAAACTTTAAGCCGTGGGTCCTGACTCTGAAGATTTTCAGGGCTAATGTTTTCCAATCTTCTCTTATATAAACTACTTCCCTCAAACTATGGTTAATGCTATTCTCCCACCTCATTCTTGGCGTACCTACTGGACTCTTTCCCTCTGCTTTCCAACAAGGAGTTTCCAAGTGTCTCATTCATTCCCCCATTTGTGCCACATGTCCTGACCATCCCAGTCTACGAGACTAAACTTTTCTTATTACATCTGGTTTCCCATAAAATTATGTAGCTCACTGTTACGTAGTTTTCTCCATTCACGTGTCTGTTAAACTCTCATTGGGGCCATTTTTTTCTAAGAATTTTATTCTCAAATATTCGTAATATTTTATCCTCCCTTAAAGCAAGAGTCCATGTTTCGCATCCATATAATATAACTGGGAAAATAACAGTTTTATATATTTTTCAGTTTAACGTTTTTTGAGAGAAGTTGGGACGACAAGAGTCCCTGTAATGCATAATGACATGCATTTCCAGAATTGAGCCTATGCTTAATTTCTTTGTGCATCTCATTCCTGTTTGTAATTATTGTTCCTAGGTATTTGAATTGAGCCACTTCTTCAAAATTTCCCTCATTTGTCATTAATTTCTTGCTGTTACTCTTAATATCTCATCAGTATCGCCTAATAGTATTACATCATCAGCATAAACTAACAGCTTATTAATACCATCCAGTTGTGAGCCTTCTTCATCCTCTAAAGATTTGATGGCTGCTCTAGTACAAAATTAAATAGTAGACGAGATAGTGCATTTCCTTGCTTTAACGCATTGTGAATTTCAAAAGTATCTGAAAACTGTTTGCCTACACGCACCCTACTCTTTGTGCCATTTAGACACATTCGTATAAGTCTAACTAACTTTTTAGGAATTCCGAACTCCAGCAGGATACTATATAACTTCATCATCATCATCATGGACAAATTCGTTTTAGGCCATGTCGCCTGTACGGTAAACCTAGCGAAGATGGTCTTGATCTTTCCACCGATGTTTTGGTCTTCCTTGGTCCCTATGTCCAGTTGGGGTATATTGGAATGCCAATTTTGGAAGTCTATTTCTTGCCATTCTCCTCAGATGATTTTTTCCTTTCTTGTTGGTATCTTTGTATATCTTCATTTAAACTTGTTACTCCAATTAATACACAATTGATCTTCTTGGTGATACAATATAAAATATATATACAGTCAATATGCCTTGAGTCAATATCTGGTCTTGAGAATGACAGCTTGGCTGTAGAAACTTGTTGACCATTTTAAACATTTATTGGTGAAATGGGCATATTGACTGTATATATATTTTAATTGTTACTCCAAGTTTTCCTCTGATAGTAGTGTTCCTTTGGTGATCCAGTCTATTAACTCCTAACAATGATCGTAAGAAGCGCATTTGGCTTACTTGAAATTTATGAGAGTTTCTTTTATTTAAAATCCAAATTTCACTTCCGTATTTTAGAGCAGCTTTTGATGTGATGTTATGTAATCTTAGTTTGTCTCTGTCCTCATCTGTTTACCAAAATGTCTTCGTATTACCCCATTCATTTTATTATATTTTTGTAATTTTGAATCAATGTCACTCTTATACTCTGCAAATACACTTCCTAAGTAAGAGAAATCTGACACTTGTTCTATAATTTTTCCATCAATCTCAATTTTCACCCGTTGTATGTTTTTTCCACACATTGCCATTGTTTTGGATTTTAAAGTGGAAATTTTCATATTATATTTGCTGGCAATTTTGAATAATTGATACGCTGCTATTTGTAAGCTATCTTCGGAATCAGATAATATTATTTGATCATCAGCATATAATATTGTTTGAATTATTTTATTTCTAGTTATTGAAATTCCACTGTTTACTTTTTGTTTCCATTCTTACACTATTCTGTTAATATATATATTAGATAAGAGTGGAGATAGTCCACATCCTTGTCGAACACCTTTGCTTGTGTTTATGTGTTCTGTTATTTCTCCATCTGGTAATTTAATACTTTATAACTTCTCCCTCTTAATTGAATCGTTTGCCTTTTTGAAGTCTACGTACAGTTGATGTACAGTACCATTATATTCCCATTTATTTTCTAAAATCTGTCTTAAGCTAAAAATGATATAAACACAATTTATGTCTGGACATGACAAGTTTAAATTTTATCTAAAAAAAAGTTTATATTCTATCTCGAAAAGGATAGATCTGCTCCTCTGGTAGTGATGAACAAACTGTCCTCCTCATCTATGTAAGCGATACATTTAATTATATCTAATCTAATATAATAATGAATTGAATATTATTAAACAATTAGCTATTAATAATAACTAAAAGTAAAGTAAAGTGATCCCACAATAGGCCCGGAGGCTTTTGGGGTAGTAGGAGGTTAAGGCTCCCACTTTTTTCTAGACAATCGACACTTTACATCAGCCGGGTTGTCAGCCCTGCGTGGCGGCCGCCTTTACCCCAGAACAAGTGTCTGGTATTCATTTCAGTTAGAGGCTGAGTCGACCCCAGGGCCATAGTGCCGCCAGAGGGTTTGGGTCAGTTTAAAAATCCTGACCCCAACGGGACTTGAATCCTCGACCCTCCGGCTTGTAGCTCAGTGCCATTAATAATAACTACGACCCTAAAATTATAGGATATTTAATTAAGAAAATTCATTACAAAAAAGAAATTAACAAATCGTTTCCTTTACCCAAAGAAAACATAAAGAAATGTGTCGTAATGTCATACATAGGCCCACTTTCAAATAAAATATCTAAACACTTTAAAAAGTTGAACATTAATGTGGCATTTTAAACTAATAAAACTTTACAAAATATAATAAAAAACAATAAAACCAAAATAAATAAAAAAATAAAAATTATCAGGTGTATATAAATTGAAGTGTGGCACATGTGACAATGTCTATATAGGACAAACTGGTAGACCTTTTATCTCTCGGATAAAGGAACACATGAGAGCATATAACAGAAATTTAGAATATACAAAATATGCTAACCACCTATTCCAATTTAATCATTGTTTCGATCCAAATTTTGAAATTTTACATGTTTGTGATGAGGGTAAGAAGTTACCTTTTGGAGGCTGTAGAAATAAATAAATTGAAAAGTAGTAATAAACTGTTAAATTCTCAACTTGATTTGAATGAATCACCTTTGTTAAATTAAAAATTTTAAATAAATTATTGTTGTATTGTTGCTTAGATCAGTTGATATGTACTATAATAACACAATTCATAATTTGTTAACATGTCTGAAGAAGGTACAGTGTACCGAAACAGCTGTCACTCAATTATATCTTAATAAATGTGAAAATCAAATAAAACGAAGTTTTATTCTTATTTAATTAATGAATATTACTTAATTCAATAATTGTTATTTTAAAAAAAGACAGGGTTCTTACACAGCATTTAAAACATTTATAAATGTTATTTTCAGCAGATTATAATTCATTATTATTAGGTACTATTTATTTTTTTAGTTTTAATTGTATTAGTTCTTGTTTCGTTCATTTGTTACTTTTATTAAATTTAATTTTGTAACTATGTGTATTTTCAATTTTATTTTACATTTTAACTACAGCTCTAACATACATTTGTAAAATAGGGCTACAACTCTTGGATATTAAATGAATAAATATACTAAAAATCTGATCTACTGCAGATCTATTTCTTCTAAATCCACATTGATGATCAGCTATTACGTCAACATAGGGAGTACGTTTGGATACTTCTATATTTGTTAGAATTATATGCGAACTTGAAAGTAATGAGGCCTTAAATAAATTAATTTGTTTGTAGGGAATCATGTGCACCCCATATACATTCAGGGGTTAAATATACAAGTGATTGCAATGCAAATCAAATAATTCTTACCTTTTTCTCTAGAATATTTCAGTCTTCTCGCGTGCGTGTTGTGTAGAGCGACTGCTTCCGGCTTTTGTATGTACACTTGTTATTTTCTATTTTAAACAAGTCCCGTATCCTAACGAGTCCTTCATATATCCTTATATCATAATCACACGAGGACAATTCACTTGATTTAACATCTATTTTTTAGAAATAAAATATAAATGAATTTGGCTCAGTTACTCGTAAGAAAGTGTCACTTGCTGATAGCCACTGGGCAGTGAATCGAGCCGCTGTTTCAAGGTACACTACCAATGTATCAATGACCCTAAAGGGGAGGGGATCTTCACAGCGCGGTATGAAATGGCGAAATGAGTGAAGATTCGCGATGCAGGGTTTTTTATTTTAGGGAAAAGTCTCACGTAAAAGATGTACAGTGTTATGGTCATTTTGAGGTGGGGGTGTACCTGAAGGGAGACGAGTTAAGGTGGGATAAGTTGAAAGATGAGATTTTAAGGGGAACTGTTGGTGTTGAAGAGAGGGGGAGAGTACCGGTAGTGCGTTGAGCGGAGGGGCAGGGAATCCCTCACTCCAGTATGTGGAAAATAAAGTGCTGGAAAACTGGAGCAGCGTTTCTTATAGCATCAAGTGCAAGTACGTTACTGGATAAATGCCTTCCCTTTTCATGCCTCAAAAGTAGTTCCACTGGATTAAATAGTCCAGCATCTTGAGACAAGTGATACCGGTAACTAGCTCTGGCATTTTATACCAAATGCGTGTTTAAGCAATGATTAACCCTGAAATTGGCAAAACACAATTTTTTTCTGTTAGTTATTTGAATGTGGCGGACCGCAGTGAAAACGGAATCTTGTATAACTGTTATTTATTAGATATATTGTGTAATTAGACACACATTTAAGTGGTTTATTTTTGTTCATTTTCTTCTGATTTATTTAAAATATAAAATTAATTGAAGCGACTGATGTATCCAAAAGGATACATTACGAATATATATTGTTAAAATTGATCAGACCATCTTCTGTGTGGGTGACCAACATTTCTCCTTCCGTGCGGTTTATAATTTAGCAATCATTTTGGAAATCTTCCTTCTGGCATTCTATCAACATGTTCTTTCCAGTCGTTCCTATATTTAATTATTCCGTCTGTAAGTTTGAAAATATTTAGTTCATTTCTTATATCTTCATTTCTTTTTTTATCCAGCAGAGTATATCCTGCTATATTTCTTAAAAATCTCATCTCAGCTGCTTCCAATCTTTGTTCTTGTCTTTTACTGATCGTCCAACATTCTGATCCATACATCAATACAGGAACATCCATTATATATATATAATCGTCATGATGAAAAAATCCGTTTTAGGCCATGTGGCCTGTGACGGTAAACCTAACGAAGATAGTCTTGATCGGTCCACCGATGTTTTAGTCTTCCTTGATCCCTATGTCCAGTTGGAGTATATATATATATTTTTTTCTTATCTTACCATATTAAGCTTGCATTGCTCAATGTTAAACATTTAATTATAACATCGATAAAACGTCACTGCTATAAGGTAAAAATATTCTCTTTAATTTGCTTACTTGTTATAGTCAGCTACTAGATGGCAGTTAAGACCGAGTTCTCGCGACATCTAGTAATAATGGAGAATATAATACATATATAAGAAAAATAAGTGTTTGGATTGGATTCGCCTGGTAGTGTAATGGATATCACGCTGAGGTACAGACTCAGAGATCCGGGTTCGAATCCCGTCCAGGCATTTATTTTTCTTATCATACCATATATATATATATATATATATATATATATGTAGCAAATGCCCCAGGTTATCTTTCGACATTCCTGGTGTTCTCTCCTGTCATGGCGTACTTGTAACCCACTTCTGAGGTTGGGGCGCCTGGAAGGCGGGGTTACGTTGCCCCGATTATATGATGGGTGATGATGATGATAGTGGTGCGCCAGGAGAGTCCTTAATCCTAAGCTTAATCTAAGATGAATATGAATGATGATTACTGCGATGGCCATATGATTTCGGAGACTGTTTGGGCCTTAAAGTTTTCCTGACATTTGTCTTACAGGTGAGGAAAAACCCCGATAAAAACATCACCCAGAAAAAACTGTCCCGACCGGGGATTGAACCCGGGCCCGCTGCGTGACAAGCAGCACGCTACCTCGAGACCACAGCGGTGGACAGTTGGAATATATTAGGATGCCGATTTAGGAAGTGTATTTCTTTCCATTCTTGTTCGTATCTTCATATATCTTCATTTCAACTTGATACGCCAAGTGTTTCCCTGATAACTGTGTTACTTTGTTGATCCAGTCTGTTAACTCCTAACTCTGAATATAACAAGTGCATTTGTCTTACTCTAAGTTTATGATAATTTCTTTTATTTGAAATCCAAACTTCACTTCTGTATTTTAGAGCAGCTTTTGATGTGATGTTATGTAATGTTAGATGTCAATAGAAAGCAAAACCCACACATACAAAACGATAGTTCGACAGTTATCGTATATGGAGCAGAAACTAGGGCTGATACAACAAAAACTAAACAAATAATAAGCACATGCGAAATGAAGATCTTAGGAACAATTCAGGGGAAAACATTATTTGATAAAATGCACAACACAGAAATTAGGGACAAATGTCATATTCAAGACATAACCAAATTTATTATAGATAGACGAAAATATTGGAAGGATCATACAGAAGGAATGGAAGACAACATACTTGCAAAAAGAGCTAAAGAAGATAGACCAATGGACGGGAGAAGAACAAGAGGAAGACCAGCCAAGAGATGGATAGACAGTGAATGCACATCCAATACGTCTTCCTCCGAGGAGTGATTTTGGAAATAAATAGCATGAAAATTCTACAAATTACGATTAAGAAGAAGAAGAAGAAGGGTAGTGGCCCTACCACTAGCATTGCTCTGCGGATGGCTGGTAACCAACCCAGGGGACTTCTTATATTAGGTACTAAAAAAACCTAATATATATATAGGCCTATATATCATCATCATGAACAAATTCGTTTTAGGCCATGTGGCCTATACGGTAAACCTAGCGAAGATGGTCTTGATCTTTCCACCGATGTTTTGGTCTTCCTTGGTCCCTATGTCCAGTTGGGGTATATTGGAATGCCAAATATATATATATATATATATATATATATACACTGTATATCAAATTAAAGTTAGGCTCAATCCTGGAAATGCTTGTTTTTATGTATTACAGAGACTCTTCACGTCCCAACTTTTCTCAAAAAACGTTAAACTGAAAATATATATAGAACTGTAATTTTACCAGTTTAGCCTCACTATGATGGTTGTCCAGCGGCTCGCGTTGTTTCCCCGCAGCTGTTATATATAATTAAATACAAAGATGCCGACTACCGCTACTATAATGGTCTTCTCCATTCGCCTGTCTGTTCAACCATCTCTGGTCTAAAAATGTCCTAAGAACTATATTCTCATGTAGGCTACCCATAATGTTTTCTCGTTCCTTAAGTCCACCGCTGTGGTCTCGAGGTAGCGTGCTGCCTTGTCACGCAGCGGGCCCGGGTTCGATCACCGGTAGGGACAGTTTTTCTGGGTGATGTTTTTATCGGTGTTTTTCCTCACCTGTAAGACAAATGTCAGGAAAACTTTAAGGCCCAAACGCTCCCCGAAATCATATGGCCACCATTACCATCATCCTTATCATCATCAGCATCATCCTTCACCGGTGTGGAAAGCAAAGGGAAGCTACCACACCTATAATTGCCTAGTAAAGCTGCAAGCATAGCATGAAAATGCTATGATTGCAGTGAAGGACCTGCCTTCGGGCAGAATTATTGTGGATGGAAAGTAAAAAAGGTTACGAGTGTTTGAGAATAAAGTAGTTTGTGAACAATGTTCTATTATTCAATTGGACATAATGAACTTCTGTAATGTGAAATGTGGAGTGGTGCCACAGGAGCAGCGAACCATGCCACCTGGAGGCAATGATCTGCTTTTTGCTTAGGGCAAGGTGGCTCTATCTGCCTGCGGGTAAAAACATTAAATTACAGCGTTGAGAAACTCTAGGAACTGATGCTAATTGTTGCTCATTCAAACATTCGGACGAAATATATTACTTGCCCAAGTTAAGTCTACACGAGTACACTCTCTGCAAAGTAATGTAGGACTAGGAATTTTGTGATATAACATTTTTTTCTGTTAAGAGTGATTTAATAAAAAATAGATTTAAGATTTGTTAATATATTTACCTAATCTTCTTCTTCTTCTTTTTCTTCTTCTGCTTCATGAAATTAGGCCTTTTGACCTGTATTCACATCAAGTGGGATTTAATGAATCCTCCCATCTAGTAAATGGGCGTCCAACATTTCTATGTCCTATTGGTTTGTACTTTAATAACAGCTGAGGGATTCTATCTGCAGGCATTCTCTTGACATGTTCATACCAGTTGTTTCTCATGTTGTCAATTCTATTTGTTAAATTGAAAATATTTAAGTCCCTCCTAATATCCTCACTTCTTTTCTTGTCCAAAATTGTCACACCTGCTACTGAACGTAGGAACTTCATTTCTGCAGTTTCTATTTTCCTTCTGTCTGAACGGTTAAGAGTCCAATTTTCACTTGCATATGTTAAGACAGACACTGCCATAATTTTGTAAAATTTTAGTTGTGTGCTCCTCAAAGTTTTATTTTTCAGTGTCCGTTTTATAGTGCCACACATTCTGTAAAATCTATATATTTACCTAATGCCTTGTATAATAAGCGATAGATTAATTCATTATAGTTTATTACTTTCTTTGTATTTTTTCTTTCTTTTCTTTTTATGTATAGTAGATTCGAGCTGTTATTGCTTTCTGTATTCATTCTATCATTAATTTAATATTAATTGTATTTAATTTTATTGTATTATTAGACATTATTTTCATTATTATTCAATCTGAGGTTGGGGCGCCTGGAAGGCGGGGTTACGTTGCCCCATTATAATATTATTAGGTCATATTTTTTGTTACAGTGCATACGTTTGTAAATTTTAGGTTATAACCGCATATGTTTTTTTTTTGCATATTTCGGTGGTTTTTAGGTAAAAAAATCCTAGTCCTAGTAATTAGTAGACATATTTTCGAAGGTTTTTAAGGTCTAACTCGTATGATTTATACCGAAAAAATTGAATGTATGATTTATTGTACCAATTGAACCTTAGACTACAAATCCCATTTGGTGCTGTTCTCCTCAAATAAAAACTTAGTAGGACAACAATGAGGTTTGTTTAGGTCTGTTTTGCCCATGTGCTGGGGCTACTTTGACATCACATTTGTTTTCACTATAATTCAAAGTAGACCCACTGTAGCTACTAGTTTGACACCAATTTATCTTTTTATAAATATTTTTATTGTAAACAACCTCACTACAAATGTTTTTATAATTGTAATTTGACAAAATAAACTTAAACTTCTTTATCAATTCTGACGCGCAACAGAACACAAAAATTATGTAATTATTGTAGTTAGACAATCAGGAATTAATTAGAAAACATGCATTTTTGAAACAACAGTAGGAAAAAAACAGATTTTTCACATCTCATCTTCACATAGTTCACATTCATATTGAGAATTGTTGGATCCTCTGTTACACACACCACAGACCCAGAGCTTGCATCTTACACAACAAATCCAGTCCTTACCCCTGTAAAACCGAAAAATCACAATTTTATCCTTGCTGGCAATTCATTGTTGTTGAAAGTGACACAGATGTGTCTCCAACAATTAACATCCTCATTTAAAACAACTTAATTATTCGTGCGCCTTCAAGGAAATGTCTGCACCATTGAATTGTTGTCAAAATAGGCCAAAACACGCAAGGAATTTAAAATGTCAAAGAAGCCCCAATTCTGTCAAAGTTGCCCCTCGAGTCAAAGTAACCCCGTTTTACGGTAGCCTATATTTCATAATTCTGGTTCCTTGATGGCGTAAAAAGATAGAATTGGGATGAATATATTTCTCCTCGAGGAAGTGCTACAAACTTTCCTTTGGTCCTAATCCACATACGTGAATGATGTAATGAATAATGTAAAATAACTGAAGTAACAATGTATTGTCATTTACAGTACAGTATTGCTTCAAAGGTGTGGCTCAATTTGACGGAGATTAATATGTTTTTAAGGTTTTCTAATTTTCGTGAGCTACACGGTTTTCAATTAAATTACATCATCACAAAAACTCAGATAAATTACTTCTTTTTTATTTCAGAAATAGATGGAAAATCCAAGTATTTTATTTATTTTCACGCTCAATTACTGATATTTATGTGGTCCCCTTTCCATTTTTCCAATTAGTTGCATTAGTTATGGTTGCCAGCGACATCTTAACGAAGAATACTCTCTGTAACCGCAAAACACACATTCCGGAGACTTTTACACAATTATGCTCTTAAGAGTCTCGTTATCTGGGTTATGTGCAATAATGCAAGTCGATACTCCTTGCTTTTGGCTATTACAGGTTTGCTTTTAGCTTCAAATTGCTACTATTGTCAAAGCATCAGTTTTTTCTCATGTACTGCTTTACAATTATTAAGAGATGGATCTCTATTAACCAGTGATGCATGAACCAACCATCAGGCATTTATCTGTTTGTCATGGATACTTGAATTACACCTTCAAATCCACATTTTATAAATCTCACTATCTCCATTTTTATTTGTGATACAACAATGACATGTATACTGGATTTTAAATAATTCTTCCTGATATCTTATATATAAAAATCAATGTTTGTTCGTTTGCTTGTTTGTTCGTATTCTATGCGCGGCCATACCGTTGATCCGATTTTGATGGATTTTTTGCAAAATGTTCAGAAGATTCCCGGGATGAACCTAGGCTATAAGAAAATTGTAATACTCAACCCCTTCTCCCCTAAAAATCACCCTTTGTAGTGAAAAACGTGAAATAAAGTCCCTATTTTGATGCTTAGATGGCTTACTCTGCCTAAACCATAACAAATACATCAAATTAATATACACAGAATTGAATATCTCACAAAACTCTACAAAAAAGTCCGCGAGAGCATATGTTTATCTCTTACGGACAACTCACAATAACCATTTTTGTTTTCCATTGATGCCAAGAAGATCGGGATAAGTCGATTCCCGGACAAGTGTGCTCTGCCATACTGTTCATCCGATTGAGATGAGGCTTTTTGAAAAATGTTCAGGAGATTCCAGGGATGAACATAGGCTATAAGGGAGTTGAAATAATCAACCTCTTGATCCCTAAAAATCACCCTTTGTAGTGAAAAACGTGAAATAAAGTTCATATTTTGACGCTTAAATGGTTTACGCTGCCTAAACCATAACAAATACACCAAATTAATGTACACAGAATTGAACATCTCAAAAAACTCTACAAAAAAGTCCGCGACAGCATATGTTTATCTCTTACGGATAACTCACAATAACCATTTTTGTCTTTCATTGATGCCAAGAAGATCGAGACAAGTAGATTCCCAAACAGTGCACGGCTGGTGGTAAAAACATATTAGCACTTATTTACGAGTAGCAGCGCACGCCGGGTATTAGCTAGTGGAATAGAGATTGCATACAATTAACCGTACTGTCTTCACTTTTACACATCATACAAGAGTGAAATTTATACTAAATTGTAAATAATTCTTCCTGATATGGAACATGAAATCTCATAAAATGAACGGAACTATGTTCATTTTTATCATCATCATCATCATCATCATCATCATCATCATCATCATAGTACATTCACCAATTTAGGCCATTTGTTGACCTGTTTCGGCCTCAAGAGAAACACCATCCAGAAGTCTTTTGAGTGGACGTCCTGGTCTTCTTCTTCCTGCAGGTTGATATCTTAACATTTGTTTGGGTATCCTGCGATCTTCCATTCGATGAACATGTTGCATCCATCTTGACTCATAATCAGAAATTTTGTTTTATAAAGGTTCCATGTGTAATTCTTCTAAGATGTCTTCATTTTTTTTCTGATCTAGTAGTGTGTATCCTGCAGTACTCCGAAGGTATCTCATTTCAGCAGATCTGTATATCCTTCTGTTTCAACGTCCATACTTCGCTACCATACAAAAGAGTTGGAAGAGCCAGTGTTTTATACACTTTTAGTCTTGAATGTTTTTGGACTAACTGTGGCTTGAAGATAGAATTTATTAACCCTAAAATTCTTAAAAATGTAGATATTTTTGCATTTACATCCTTTTCTTCTTCATATGAGATATTGCATCCCAGATATGTAAAATTACTCCATATTTATTTGTGATACAACAATGATCCCTAAGGCAATATGAACTACTGTCCTAAGAAAAGATGGTACGAAAACCGCTTTCTCAGGCCGTAACAGTTCTTCTAGGACTAATACCTGGCAGGATGGTGATAATGATGATGATGATGACAACAATGAAATTTATACTAGATATTAAATAATTTAAATGAAGATATGGAAAGAAACCATCTCCTCCGTTGTCCAGCTTTTGTAGAAGAGACCAGCCTTTCTGCTAAATATTGGAGTGCAAGAGAGCGAATGATTTCATTATCAAGTGATCGACATTAGATACCAACCAACCATAATTTTTCCTCATATAGAATATGAAATTACATAAAATTTACACATGACACAACAATGAAATTTATACTAAATTTTAAATAATGCTTCCTGATGCAGAATATGAAATTTCATAAATTTCCCTTTTATTTATGGTACAACAATGACATTTATACTGAATGCTTCCTGACGTGGAATATGCAATTTCTATACAGTTAATGACACTACCAACTATTTTACACACGATACAACAGTACAAGTTGTACTAAATTTTATATAATGCTTCTTAATATCGAATTTAAAATTTCATGAAGTTAGTGGAACTATCTCACTTTTACACATTATATCCATCCATCCATAGTAATTCTGCCCGAGGGCAGGTCCTTCACTGCAATCATAGCATTTTCATGCTATGCTTGCAGCTTTACTAGGGAATTATAGGTGTGGTAGCTTCCTGTTGCTTTCCACACCGGTGAAGGATGATGATGATGATAATGATAATGATAAGGATCCATCCATAGTAATTCTGCCCGAAGGCAGGTCTTTCACTGCAATCATAGTATTTTCATGCTATGCTTGCAGCTTTGCTAGGGAATTGTAGGTGTGGTAGCTTCCCCTTGCTTTCCACACCGGTGAAGGATGATGATGATGGCCATATGATTTCGGGGACCGTTTGGGCCTTAAAGTTTTCCTGACATTTGTCTTACAGGTGAGGAAAAACCCCGATAAAAACCTCACCCAGAAAAACTGCTCCGACCGGGGATCGAACCCGGGCCCGTTGCGTGACAAAGGCAGCACGCTACCTCGAGACCACAGCGGTGGACATGATAAGGATGATGATGATTATTATGGTCATATGATTTCGGGGACCGTTTGGGCCTTAAAGTTTTCCTGACATTTGTCTTACAGATGAGGAAAACCCCGATAAAAACCTCACCCAGAAAAACTGTCCCGACCGGAGATCGAACCCAGGCCCGCTGCGTGACAAGGCAGCACGCTACCTCGAAACAACAGCTGTGGACCATGAATGCATTATTGAGAAGACTGTTTTGCATGTGTGATTTGTTTGTATATTTCAATGAAGATTGTCCATAAATACTCCTACTAACTATAACGGATTTGAACTCCATTAAGTAACACAAGCGTGACTTTATTTTGGTTAATTGTAGCAATTGTAGCTTATAGTCTGTAGTTACCTATAATGATTCATTATGACTTCCCTAGGATTTAGTTTGTCCTTATTTCACTGTCCAAGTCATCAGTGAGTCAAGATCCTCGTTTATTTTGCCAGCAGCGTCATTTAGAGAATATATGCCTACAAAAATTTAGATCTGCATGTCGTCCTCAAATAAATTATGTTTACAATGCTTTAGGGGGTTGTACATGTATTTATGTAGATTAAAAAGCAAAGGTCCAAGCACCGAACCATGTGGAACTTCAGTTTTACATAAGGACCAAGAAGAGTAAAAATGTAGGATTTCATATAACTTAAAACAGATTGCTGGCGCTTACAATTGAACCATTGCGTGGCACTTGACAGGGTAATTTTTTACTAGATTTCAATAATACATATTCATGCGGAATATAATATTCCATAAAGTTAATGTTTTTATATTAATTGTTACACGTGATACAACTATGACATTTGTACTAGATGTAATGCATCTTCATGCGGAGTAAAACATTTCACATAAGATAATGATACCATCTTCACTTAGCGATAAATACTCTCTAAACAACAACAAAGTACACAATCCGGAACAATGAAACGTGTACACAATTACAGGCTTGTTAATAGGGCTGTGTGCAAGTCGCTATAAACTGTAGGCCTAATTTCAAAATGAAAGACTTCAAAATCTTATTATTATCATCATCATAGTACATTCACGAATTTAGGTCATTTGTTGACTTGTTTCGGCCTCAAGAGAAACACCATCCAGAAGTCTTTTGAGTGGACGTCCTGGTCTTTTTCTAGCTGTAGGTTGGTATCTTAACATTTGTTTGGGTATTCTGTGAACGAGTATTCGAGAATAAAGAAAAATTTTTGGACCAAAGAGAGATGAACAGACAGGTGAATGGAGAAGACTACATAACAATGAACTACATGGGTTTATAGGAAGTCAGATATAATAAGAACAGTTAAGTCTCATAGACTGCGATGGGCAGGACATGTTGCACGAATGGGGAATGAAAGACGTGCATGGAAGCTTCTTGTAGGAAAGCCAGAGGGAAAACGCCCAGTTGGTAGACCAAGAATGAGATGGGAGAACAACATTAACTATGATGTGAGGGAACTAGATTATACAGGGAATGATTGGAAAGCATTAGCTCAGGATAGGGATGTATGGAGAGCTTATGTCCGCGCGGCCATGAACCTATGGGTTCGATAGTGGCAGTGAGTAAGTAAAGTCGTAAGTATACTGTGATCTTCCATTCAATGAAACATGTTGCATTCCATCTTGACTTATAATCAGGAAATTTGGTTTTGTAAAGATTCCATGGGTAATTCTTCTAAGATGTCTTCATTTTTTTTGTGATATAGTCAGTGTGTATCCTGCAGTCCTCCGAAGATATTATCATTTCAGCAGATCTAAGTCCTCTGTATATCCTTCTGTTTCAACGTCCATACTTCGCTACCGTACAAAAGAGTTGGAGGAGCCAGTGTTTTATTACACTTTCAGTCTTGAATGCTTTTGGACTAACTGTGGCTTGAAGATAGAATTTATTAACCCTAAAATTCTTAAAAATTTAGATATTTTTGCATTTACATCCTTTTCTTCTTCATATGAGATATTGCATCCCTAGATATGTAAAATTATTCACCTGCTCCAAAATTTTATTGTCCAGTACAATTTTACTTCTGACAGGATCTACACCTTGAAATGCCATAATTTGTGTTTTCTCTGTAGATATCTTCTATCCATATTCTTCTGTAATTTTGTTTGTTAATCGTTCTTATTATTGTCATGTTGGAACACTGACTTATGTTACTTTACAATTATCATCATCAATATCAGTTAAAGGGAGCGGGCTATCAACACAGGTAATGTTTGCATCTCTGATTTGATTCAACTAACTCACTGGCACAATCGAACACGTAGGTTCGTGAACGTTCGGACATAAGCTCTTCATAATAATAATAATAATAATAATAATAATAATAATAATAATATAATAATAATAATAATAATAATAATAATAATAATAATAATAATAATAATACTTTATTTATTCTGGCAGAGTTAAGGCCATATGGCCCTCTCTTCCACTCAACCAGCACAAATACAAATAAATATTTGACAAATATAGATATAATAATAATAATAATAATAATAATAATAATAATAATAATAATAATAATAGCTTCATTTTACCTGGCAGAGTTAAGGCCTTAAGGCCTTGTCTACCACTCAACCAGGTTTAAAAAAAAATACAAAAGAAAAGTCTTAAATCTAAATTACACCCCTATCCTGAGCCATTGTTTTGCAATCACCACTGTATCATCTACTTCCCTTTAATCATGGTTAATATTATTTTCCAATCTCATTCTTGGTCTGCCTACTGGACGATTTTCCTCTGGTTTTGCTACAAGGACTTTCCATGTCCCTTTTTTTTTCATTACCCATATTACAAATACATCCTTCTTTGGACAAACAATAAAAGAAACTGGCCTTGAACCCGTGAGTGTTGATGAGGGAAAAAACTTAAAATATTTTCTGTTCGAGGGCAGCACCAATTAAAGAAGATATTAACAGGGTCCACTCAAACAGAAGGGTCCACATTACCCGAACTTTCCTATGTTATTTTATTACTTTGTTAAATATAAGCCGATGGGAATACCACTAGATGATAATTCAACAATATATACACATTCCAGTTTGCAGATGACCAATTGATATTGGCTAAAGAATTTGAAGATATAGAATACCTCACTAGAAAATTAATACAAGAATATAGTTTATGGGGTTTAAAGATCAATATGGATAAATCTAGATATATGACAATAGGGGATCTTCCTCAAGATTTAATACTAGAAGAAAATTTAGGGACAATTAAAAGCACTGAAGAATATAAGTATTTGGGAATTAAAATTACTAAAGATGGAAAACAAGAAACAGAGATAAGAAACAGGATCAATATAGGAAAGTATGCTATATCTGCCCTAAATGGAATAGTATGGGACAAACATATCTTCAAAGAAACAAAAAAAAAAACTATGTTTTAATACAATAATCAACCTATGGAGCTGATGTGTGGGCTTTAAATGCACAAATGAAAAAAAAAAAAAATTGCTCTCCACTGAAATGGACTACTGGAGACGTGCTGCAAGAATATCCAGGAAGGATAAAATCAGAAATTCATATATAAAAGAAACAATGCAGGTACAATATTCAATATTAGATTTTATAAAGAAGAAACAATTAAATTGGTACGGACACATTAGAAGGATGGAAGAAGGAAGACTACCTAAGATAATCATGGATTGGGAACCACAGGGAAGGAAAAAGAAGGGTAGACCAACTATTACGTGGATTCAGGGAATCAATGAAACTAAGAGGGAATGGGAAATAGAAGAAGATATATGGATGAACAGACAAGAATGGAAAAATGTGTTGAAACAAATGTGTAGTTAACTGTGAACATGGGTACCGGAAAAATGTATATTCATTGTAAAAGCCGGAATAATAATAAAAAATATTATTATTATTATTATTATTATTATTGTCCCGCGCCTTAGCCGAGCGGTTAAGGTAGTAGGAAGCCTTGGCGCAGAGCTACGGGATTTGCGCTGGTTCGAGTCTCCATGGGGGAAGAAATTTTCTCATGGTATTTCGGCCAGTATGGGACCGGTGCCCACCCAGCATCGTGAGGCAATTGGGTAGCTACAATAACTAGCGACTCCAGGTTGAGGAACCAGCTATAACGGCTGGGGGACTCGACATGCTAACCACATGTCACCCCTACACTGGCTGTTGATCATCTACCTCTGTGATTGACACATGTGGATGTGAAGGGCCAGCAGCCGGCTGGTAAAAGGGCAACCGCTGACAAGTGGAAAGACCCTCAATCAGATTATTATTATTATTATTATTATTATTATTATTATTATTATTATTATTATTATTATTATTATTATTATTATTATTATTATTATTGTGTTATTGAAATAAACTTGTGCTACTTTTCCATCAGGTGTGAATGAAAAAAATAAATTGAACTGTGGAGTGTATCAAACATTAAGAGCACGTTTATGTAAAAGCAGGACAAGTAATGGAAATCGTGTTCATTCATCTGTTAAATTAGATTTGAAAATAATATAAAAATATTTTCCGTGACAGTATAGTAATTGTTGGTGTACAAGTATGAGGTTGGGTATTGCCAGTTTATCTCTTTATGGTTCAAGATTAGGGTCGCAATAAGTAATCGCCACTTATAAATGAGTGGCCCCATAAAAGTGCGTAGGAATTGGCTTCGGATGCTGTAGTTTTTTTCTGCTTCTTTAAAAATTGAAGTTTGTACCAAATCATGAATTGGTGTGACTATTTAACTCATGCCCCAAATGGGGGCCAATCACCAATCACGTTTAAATGCATTTTGTTTTACAACCAATCACAGTCGTGTTTCATCTCGATATTTATTACTTATTTATCATAAGTAAAGCCACGAATGATTTCCAATTTATCTAGAGAATTTGGAAATCAAGAGTGGCATTTGTTAGGACTATTTAACGAATAAAATTAAGCTGTTTACTCACAAATTATTATTTAACTATAGTTATTTTAAAATATTTATATATTTAATGTAAACGGCGATGTTTGAAAACAAATGACAAGCGATTGGTACGCTTCATTTGCTTCTTTTGTTCATCACTGCAACCAGATGACATTATTTATTGCCAAAGGATCGCAATATTGTAAGAATGCACCCTAGTGGAGAAATTTATAACCAACATTATAGGTATTAATTAATTTCTGATGTCCTATGATGTAAATATGTCAATTATATTTTTCTGCAACGTCATTTCCTGGAAAATAATTCTTTTAAGAAAATGAAATCAGTGTGGTATAACCAATTGCTACAGACGTTTTTTATATTATCTCCCGCATGCGCTATCTGCTGACGTGCATGCACTATATATACAATGGGGCATGAGTTAGGTAGTCATATTAAAGAAAGCTGCTCCTTTTTTAATATTCTGAACAGGTCAGAGCATTATTTTGCAATGACTGACTCTCCAACAAATACATTGAATACAGCAAATAATGAACAGATTCCTTCGAACTACACATTTGATAATTGTGTGTTCAATAATTGTGTTTTTAAATAGTAATTTTACACAGCTGTAACCTAAAAAAAATAATAACCTATAAAGTTGGTTATAATATACAGTTTGATGTGTTTCATTTGTTCTCCCCAGGTTCATTCTTACAATATTGCGATCATATTTAGCATTAAATATTATGATCAAGTTGCAGTGGATGAACAAATGAAACTAACCAAACATTTCTCATTTGTTTTCAAACATCGTCATTTACATTAATATATAAATATTTTAAAATAATTATATTTAAATAATGATTTGTGAGTAAACAGCTTAATTTTATTCGTTAAATAGTCCTAACAAATGCCACTCTTGATTTCCAAATTATCTAGTTAAATTGGAAACCACTCGTGGCATTACTTACGATAAATGGAGTATGGCACAGTGTGAGCGAACTTCCAAGTTGAATGGGTATGTCCTACGTATCTGTAGACATATTAAAACAAATGAGTAGAGAGGAAGTAGTAAGGTAACATTATTGCAGTTAGATCGCGAAACTGATTGTTTCTGGGCGTTACCATGGCAACCAAACTGCACATTACATTGTAGAGTCGATTTAAGTATAACAGTGTTTTAGGTTAAAGTTGAACTCTATTACGTTGCTTAAGGCACTCGCTACTTAATTATACTTCTCTGAGCTTCCGGCCTCTCATCGCTTTGTCTTCTAGTTCCATACGAACCGAGTGAGAACAAATGTAATAAAACACTAGAATATTAAAATAGCATATTACGATCTGAGGTTGGGAGGTGTTTTTACAGAAGCGAGGATATGTTTAAAAACCAAGCTATGATCAGGTTTTTAATTTCCGAGATTCTGTAAAACACTTCACAAACGTGCGTTGTACATTATTTTTTGCGCGATGGTGTTTTCAAAATAATAAATAATAGTAAAATAATAACATCTTTGTTGGAAATATTTGCGTTCATTATAAACAACTGACTAACGTTACGAATGTGGGGAATGCTTATTTGTTGAGACTACAGCACGCCGTGATACCAGTCAGTCATAAAATGGCGGCCAATACCTATTCATTGTTTTATATTGTTTCAAATAAATTTCAGTTCATTTAAAATACAGTAATTTGTTTCGTATAACGTATATTTTTGTATATACATCGTTAGTAGTATACATAGAGGACAGTGGTTTTACTTCCCACATGAGGATTGGAATATGTAATAATATTACAGTGTAGTTATTTAGGTTGGCAACCCCGAAATGTAGGAATTTGAACTTTCAATTATGGTCGTCATTGCTGTACGTACGACAAAACGCACTATCACGCAAAAAATATTGTCAAATTATTATAAAATTTTTATAAATAAAAATCACATCTTTCTGTGCCTAAAGTTTTATTTTTCTTCTCCACTCGTCTCTCTCCATTCAATCCATGTCCTCCAGTCCTCTTGTTCTCATTCCAGTTCTTATTTCCTGCATCCACGAGTTTCGAGGTCTTCCTCTCCTCCTTCTTCCATGTGGACACCATTCCAATGTTTTCCTGGGTAATCTTTCTTCTTGCATTCGTCGTACGTGCCCATACCAATTTAATTGCTTATACCGTATATAATCTACTATTGAATAACCAATATTCATTTTTTTTCTCTTATGACAGTATTTCTTATTTTGTCTAATTTTGAACATCTTGCTGCTCTCCTCAAGAAATCCATTTCCATCGACATAAGTTTTTGTTATAAGTTTTTGTTGAATTTCCAAACTTCAGCTCCATATGTGACAGTACTTCTCACTATTGAATTATATATTTGTAACTTATTTTTCCTGGTTATATGTCTGTTCCATAAGACTCCATTCATCATTGCTTTTATTGCTCTACCTTTATTTATTCTGTTCTTAATATCACTTTCTTGTTTATCCTCTTTATCTAATTTTACTCCCAGATACTCAAATTCTTCACATCCTCTAATATACCCCTTTTCATCTTCTAATATCAAATCTTCTGTTTCGGCTCCACATCCCGTATAAAATGTTTATTCCTAAATTTATTTTCAAACAAAAACACAACAATGCTAAAAAGCCTAAAGATGTATATCTTCTTCTTCTTCTTCTTCTTCTTCTTCTTCTTCTTGACTTCACGGGCTAGGCAAAAATTGCCTGTTCCCCTCACAGTTGTTCTGTCCATCTTTTCACTGCCTTCCCACATTCCTTGAACCTCTTGGCTTGTAGTTGAATGCTGCTCTTGGTAATCTTGTTACATCCATTCTTTCCACATGTGTAAACCATTTTTCTCTATATTCTCTGATTTTCTCATTCAATGGATATATATTTAACTCTGTTCTTATATCTTCATTCTTTATCCGATCCAATATTGTGAGCCTTTTGTTCTTCTAAGGAAGTTCATTTCTGCGTTTTTTATTCTATTTTGTAATTTTTTGGTCATTACCCAAGTTTCGCTCCCATAAAGTAATGCAGGAACTGCCAATATTTTATAATACTTCAATATATATATATATATATCTTCTTCTTCTTCTTCCTTCCAAGTATTAGGCCAAGGCCTGTTACGATCCTATAGAAAATTTTCCCTCCAGCGTTTGAGGGAAATTCTCGTATAAGACTTGAAAGCATAATAATAGTCCCTTCGATTGGTTGCCAGCCAAAGGAAGACAAGACCAGTGATGGGGCTGCCATCTTATAGCCTCTGGTCAGGCTTTTCTGGAGAAGAAAAGAAAATAAAGGAAAGAAGAAATGGAAGAAAGGAAAGACTCCCTAGCCCTCGGATGCCCTAATAGCGTCGGCGTCAAAAAAACAAGAGTTAACCAAGAGAGGTTAGATAGTAAAGTTAAAAGAGTGCGAAACACAAGTAAATGGAAGAAATGTTTATATATATATATATATATATATATATATATATATTATATATATATGTGTGTGTGTGTGTTATAATTAAATGTTTAACATTGGAAAATGAAAGCTTAATATGGTATGATAAGAAAAATAAATGCCTGTACGGGATTCGAACCCGGATCTCTGAGTCTGTACCTCAGCGTGATATCCATTACACTACCAGGCGAATCCAATTCAAACACTTATTTTTCTTATATATGTATTATATTCTCCATTATTACTAGATGTCGCGAGAACTCGGTCTTCACTGCCATCTAGTAGCTACTATAACAAGTAAGCAAATTAAAGAGAATATTTTTACCTTATAGCAGTGACGCTTTATAGATGTTATAATTAAATGTTTAACACTGAGCAATGCAAGCTTAATATGGTATGATAAGAAAATCCCGTCCAGGCATTTATTTTTCTTATCATACCATATATATATATAAGTAAATTTGGGGTATTTTCATTGTATGACTGTATGTAGAGTCATTGGTTCACAATTCGCTAAATTACTTAGTAGTGCATTGCACCAGCTGACTCATTCATTGTCAACTGAGAGAACAAAAAGCGTGTAATGACCGATCTCCATTCACATATGACGAGACACAATTACATAACTTATTAAACATCGATAAAAGCATGTGCAGGCGTTGAGTCATCGGATCTGGAAAAAGTTAAAAGCGTGTTTTTTTCTCTTTTCGACTGCATTTCGTTTCACGAGTTCAGAAAATCTACTCTCGTTCATTTCTAATGCTCCATTCACAACTTATATCTAACAGAAAAAAACATTATTATTATTATTATTATTATTATTATTATTATTATTATTATCCTCAGGGGTCCTCATCTAGGGGATATGTGGATGGCGACCACAAGGTGCCCAAGCTGTGCAAAACATTTCTTCCACTTACTTGTGTTTTGCACTCTTTTAACTTTACTATCTAACCTCTCTTGGTTAACTCTTGTTTTTTTTTCGACTCCGACGCTATTAGGGCACCCGAGGGCTAGGGAGTCTTTCCTTTCTTCCATTTCTTCTTTCATTTCTTTTCTTTTCTTCTCTAGAAAAGCCTGACCAGAGGCTATAAGATGGCAGCCCCATCACTGGTCTTGCCTTCCTATGGCCAGCAACCAATCGAAGGGACTATTATTATTATTATTATTATTATTATTATTATTATTATTATTATTATTATTATCCTCAGGGGTCCTCATCTAGGGGATATGTGGATGGCGACCACAAGGTGCCCAAGCTGTGCAAAACATTTCTTCCACTTACTTGTGTTTTGCACTCTTTTAACTTTACTATCTAACCTCTCTTGGTTAACTCTTGTTTTTTT
The DNA here is from genome assembly GCA_030220185.1 of Diploptera punctata. Lineage (NCBI taxonomy): Eukaryota > Metazoa > Arthropoda > Insecta > Blattodea > Blaberidae > Diploptera > Diploptera punctata. Next base: position 1,570,337 of record JASPKZ010010699.1, read on the forward strand.
GACGTCGACGCTATTAGGGCATCCGAGGGCTAGGGAGTCTTTCCTTTCTTCCATTTCTTCTTTCCTTTATTTTCTTTTCTTCTCCAGAAAAGCCTGGCCAGAGGCTATAAGATGGCAGCCCCATCACTGGTCTTGCCTTCCTTTGGCCAGCAACCAATCGAAGGGACTATTATTATGCTTTCAAGTCTTATACGAGAATTTTCTATAAGGAAAAAAATTCTATAGGATCGTAACAGGCCTTGGTCTAATACTTGGAAGCAAGATTATTATTATTATTATTATTATTACTATGCCGTACGTTCCCTCTTTAACTAGAGGTTTGAACAAGATATTCAAAGGCTTAGATACTAAATTAATTTTTACTTCCACTTTGACATTAAATAGTGGACTTGGAAACCCTAAAGATAAAGTCGATTGTTTAAAAAATCCGGTATTTATGAAATTGGATGCAATGACTGTGATATGAGATATGTTGGGCAAACCAGAAGATCCATTTTAACTAGATTTAACGAACATATTGCCCATTTTAGACTTAACAGAATTGAAAAATCTGGAGTTGCCCAGCATATTTCTGATTACGGTCATGCTATCAATAAAAGTAACCTTAGTCTGATTCGTTCGGTCATTGATTTCAAATTCCTTGACGTCCTTGAAAGTTTGGAGATTTATAAAAATAAGGATAAAATCATGAATAAAGACAAGGGCCCTATTCCGTACAGCGCCCTCTTTCCTTTAATTGAAAGAAAAGAGGATTAGTTTTATTATGTTTTACTGTTTACTTGTGATTGATTGCGTCATGTGACGTAGATTGTTTTTAACTGAATCTGTTTATTTATTTATTATCAATTTTGTCTTCAGTCAATGTCTGGTCTTGAGAATGACAGCTTGGCTGTGGAAACGTGTTGACTATTTTAAAACATTAATTGGTGAATTGGGTATATTGACTGTATATATATATATATATATATATATATATATATATATATATTTATTATTATTATTATTATTATTATTCCTCGTACATTGCATGTGCCTATATTCAATATCCATTTTCGTTCCTTTAGTCTTTCGTACTTTTTTCTGTCCGGCTTTGACTCATTTGGCCTTTTAGCATTTTGTTTTTTTTTAATGTGTGGGGGGCTGGTCCACAGGATAAACCCCCAACCTGGAGGACCAGGAAAATTTCTGTCTGGGTTTTCCTCCCATAGCCTTTGAAGATCCCTCTTCACCGCAAGGCAGCAGTGGTTAGGACATGTTTTAAGAATGGAAGACGAACAACTATATCAATGGCATCCGACCAGAAGGAGGAAGAGAGGGAGACCGAAGTTAACATGGAAGGAAAATATGAAGACAGTAATGCAAGCTAGAGGGCTAAGCATTGAAGATGCACAAGACCGTAGGCTTTGGAGGTTTGGCACGGGAAGACGGCAGCAGCTGTAAAAACCCGAAGATAGATATAGATTATTATTATTATTATTATTATTGTTATTATTATTATTATTATTGTTATTATTATTATTATTGTATTGTTAAATACGGTTTCGGGTTCGTTGAGTCACACATGTTAACTTTATGGAATGAAATCTACTCTACAGTGATGTGTACTCTGTTCCTGGTCCAACACACATGACTCATGACGTCATTTAATTATACTAATCTAGATTAATATGACGTGCAAGATTATCACGACCAGGCGATGTTGGGGAACTATTTATGCATTTGTATTTCCTGGCTTTTGTCTTACAGTTGAGAAAAAGCCTGAAAAGAAAACCTTCACCTAGGAAAGTTATCCGACCAGGAATCGAACTGGGGCCAACTGCGTGGGAGTTGTGGTATAATTTAAGTTACGGGTCGCGTGAACTTTGATATCCTTCAAGCTGAGTCCTCAACTTAAAAAACATTGAGAAACACTGTTCGGTCCATTGCCAGGGACACGACATTGATAAACGCACATTATTTTTTATAGAGTTGCATACATAATGACGTAATAAGGAAGCAATACTACATGGGCCTAAAATTGAATTATGCGGTGGACCTCGGAAATATAGTTCCTTGAAAACGTGTTTCAGTGCTTACGTAACACCTTAAGGTATGCAAAAGTTTTTATTTCCCAAATACACCACCTCGCTATAGAAAGCCACGCTTCTTTATAATTACAGTAGCTGATTACCCGGCGTTGCCCGGGAATATACTTATCCCGACGTTTTTAATTAATTGTTATATGCCAAGTTTGATTTCGATGAAACAACAATTAGGGCCGCTACAGCGAACAATGTCCCGCTGCCTCTTATAATAGAGAATCCGGCATTTCTCGGTAATCTACTTATCCCGATCTTCTTGGCATGATTCAGCTAAAAAAGAAGCGTTATTATTGTGAGTTATCATAAGTAATGCCACGAGTGATTTCCAAATTATCGATAAATTCACGAAGTGAGGAGTGAATTTGTCTAGAGAATTTGGAAATCAAGAGTGGCATTTGTTAGGACTATTTAACGAATAAAATTAAGCTATTTACTCACAAATCATTATTTAAATATAGTTATTTTAAAATATTTATCTATTTAATGTAAACGGCGATGTTTGAAAACAAATGAGAAACGTTATGTTTCGTTTCTTCCATCCACTGCAACAAGATCATATAATGTTTGTTATATATTGCCATCTGGCGTGGGAAACTTGAAATAGCATCGCAATATTATAAGAATGCATCCTAGTGGAGAAAAAATTAAACACATCAAACTGTATATTATAACCAAAATTATAGGTTAATTTATTTTTTAGTAAACAACTCGGTAAAATCATGATTTAAAAACACAATTATTGAACACAGAATTATCAAAAAGAACTCGGTAATATCATTATTTAAAAACACAATTGTCAAATTTGTATTTCGTCTATATCTTCATTTGAAGCACAGCCAAATCTTGTTTCTGCCATTTTGAACATTCAAATATGGCGGCTTTACTGTTCCCTCAGTCACTGCAAAATAATGGTTAGACCTGTTCAGAATATCAAAAAGGTGGAGACTTCTTTAATATGGTAATCATAACACTGATAAATATTTCGTGAAACACGACTCTGATTGGTTGTAAAACAGAAATCATTGAAATGTGATTGGTCATTGATTCCCATTTGGGGCATGAGTTAAATAGTCCGTAAAAGATAAACAATAGACAGGTACATTAACACGACAACTGTTCTTTCCAAGTATTTATGACAGAATAAAATGCAAACTCATTGTTCCAAATTTTATATTAACACAATTCCTCACTTGGCGCGGACAATTTGGCCAATATCTACAGCATCATAGAAAATAGATAGATCATCGATTGATTAATGTCTTTGACATCGTCCGATTCCTAATAGCCAATTTTGTCGGTCCATCCAATCTCCTCGTTGTAGATGTTTCTCGTTCATGTATAAACATATTCCCTGACTCCAGGAGGTTTTAGGTCTTCTTCTGCTTCGTCTTCCCTCAGGTTTCCATTCCAAAACAGATTTTGGCAGTCGATCCTCTTCCATTCGCTGGACATGTCCGTACCATTTTAATTGCTGAGTTTTAAAATAATATAAAATAGTGTCTTCAATCTTCATTTTCTCCCTTATAACTGAGTTCCTAATTTTTTCTCTTCTTGAAATTCCTGCGGCCCTTCGTATAAAATCCATTTCCGTTGCCAAAAGGTACTTATTTGTTTTTGTTGTTAATGGCCAAAGTTCTGCTCCATAAGTAATGATGCTTTTAACAATTAGAAAATGCAAGCTGTAATTGTGGAATTAGGATTCAAAGTGTAGAATATATTATATTTGATTGTCCATTGTTCTGGAATGACAGATTTGAAATTACATCATCATCATCATGAACAAATTCGTTTTAGGCCATGTGGCCTGTACGGTAAACCTAGCGAAGATGGTCTTGATCTTTCCACCGATGTTTTGGTCTTCCTTGGTCCCTATGTCCAGTTGGAGTATATTGGAATGCCAATTTTGGAAGTCTATTTCTTGCCATTCTCCTCAGATGATTTTTCCATTCTTGTTGGTATCTTTGTATATCTTCATTTAAACTTGTTACTCCAAGTTTTCCTCTGATAATAGTGTTCCTTTGGTGATCCAGTCTATTAACTCCTAACAATGATCGTAAGAAGCGCATTTGGCTTACTTGAAGTTTATGAGAGTTTCTTTTATTTAAAATCCAAATTTCACTTCCGTATTTTAGAGCAGCTTTTGATGTGATGTTATGTAATCTTAGTTTTGTCTCTGTCCTCATCTGTTTTCCAAAATGTCTTCGTATTACCCCATTCATTTTATTATATTTTTGTAATTTTGAATCAATGTCACTCTTATACTCTGCAAATACACTTCCTAAGTAAGAGAAATCTGACACTTGTTCTATAATTTTTCCATCAATCTCAATTTTCACCCGTTGTATGTTTTTTCCACTCATTGCCATTGTTTTGGATTTTGAAGTGGAAATTTTCATATTATATTTGCTGGCAATTTTGAATAATTGATATGCTGCTATTTGTAAGCTATCTTCGAATCTGATAATATTATTTGATCATCAGCATATAATATTGTTTGAATTTGAAATGATATGTCTTATAAATAATATCGCCTGTTTAAGTAAACCACCCGTTGCAGAACTGCTTATGACAGAAAAGAACTGCACACTTTTTAATGTTTTTATAAATAAACTTCATAAAAAAACTTTAATTTTAGATAAAAGAAAAAATTATATAACGACACAAATTTGACGAAATATAACCCTAATGTACCTTAGGTGAAATAGGGTTCATACATTCTGGATAAAAAAAAAGATACATGCTGTCGGAGACTTTTCTCTAGAAATTTTTGAGTTATTCAATTATGCATACAATGATTTGGTATTTTTGTTGTGGTTTAGGTAGCACAAACCATTTAAGCGTCAAAAAGCTGCTTTTTAGCCCACAGATGCACATTATTTTTAAATCTCATGCCATACAGTATATACGGTAATAGCCCTATGTTACATACGTTAATTCTCCCAGAAAATAAATTCTCTAAACGATGAAAAAAACTCCATTCAATTAGGTAAAGTAGTGTTGAGTCGATAAAGGACACACATAGCCTATAGGTAAAGGTGAAGTGATCCCGCTATAGGCTTTAGGAGGTTAAGGCTCCCACTTTTTCTGGACAGTCGGCACTTGATGTCAGCCGGGTTTTCAGCCCTGTGTGACGGCCGTCTTTACCCCAAGGACAAGAGTCTGGTACTCATTTCCGTTAGAGGCTGAGTCAACCCCAGGGCCATGGTGCCACCAGAAGGATTGGGTTCGTTTAAAAATCCTGACCCCATCGGCACTCGAACCTTCGACATTCCGGTTTGTAGTGCCTTAACCGCTATGTTATCGCTTGTCTCGTATATATATGATGCACTGTACATTAAAAAATAACTCACTGGGACTATCGGACCCGTAGGTTCATGGAAGCCTGGAATTAAGCTCTCCATACACTCCTATCCTGAGGTAACGTTTCCAATCGTCCCTTGTATAATCAATTTTCCACAAATTATAGTTACAATGTTATTCTCCCACCTCATCTTGGCCTACCTACTGGGCGCTTTCCTTATGATTTTCTTACAAGGAGTTTCCATGTCCCTCTTTCATTCCCAGTTCGTGCCACATGTCCTGTCCATCGCAATCTACAAGACTTTGTGGTTTTCTTGATTCGCTTATTTTCCTACATATGTTGTGAGTGCCATGTGGTCAGAATGTCGCCGCAGTGAGGCTTAAGTCCCTCCTGGAGGACTTGTACCTTGGATTTTTTCCATTAAAAATGCATCGACCCCGGCTGGGTTTGAACCTGCGAGCCTCAAGACTAGAGACAACGAAGGTAATAACTAGACCCGACAGCATTTAGTTACGAGGGTCCCATAATGTTTACTATCATTCAGTGTGTAAAAAGGGTGAAGGGCGCGGGACATGACCTTCATAAGCGCTACTTTATTTTGAAAAAATATTTACATATGTAATGATGTAATGAGGAAGCAATTACATGAGCCAAAAATTGAATTATAGTGGGCAGTGGACCTCGAAAACATCGTTCCTTGAAAACATGTTCCAATGCTTGTATAACACTTTAAATTAAGATATGTTTTTATTATTATGAATTGTCTATCTCTGTACTCTTGATAGCTTCGCTGCTTCGTACGCTGTGGACCCAAATTCGATCCCCGATCGAGACACGTTTCCTGAGTAATGTTCTTTTCCCGGTTTTTTTCTCACCTATAAGACAAATTTAAGGAAATTTTAAGGTCCAAAACGTCTCCGAACATCATACTGTATTCCCGCTGAAGGGAAGTCCCGGCGCAGTGTTGAATTTACATGCAGGTGGATTCTGGACGCCAAGCAGAATGTTTCATAACAAGAGATCAGGTAAAGGATGATATTAAATTAATGAAACAGAAATGAGGTATGGGTAAATGGAGAGTGTTTTTTACTCCATGGCGCGGCAGATCTGTAAGGCTCTTGGTCTACCAGCCTTTTGCTGGCCTCACATCCACATAGGTACACGAACTTCCAGCTCACGTATGTTCAGCATATCGGGTCCCTCAGCCCTTATAGCTTCTTCTTCTCTCTTCTTCTTCCTTTCCAGGATTAGATCAATGCGACCTGTTCCGGTCTCAAGTCCATCGTTTCCTTGGTCGTCCCAAATATATTTTTCCATGCGGTTTGTAGGTGTTGATAGTTTTGGGTAATCTTGTATTGTCCATTCTGTTCCAAATCGTCTAACCTTTTCATTGTTTAAGTTGTATCCATTGAATCTGTCCGGGTTTCGTATTCACACTTGAGACTTCTCAGTGATATATATTTTTTTTTTACTTAGGTGGGTTACCAGCCCAACCTGGAGGACCAGAGTTTAATTTTGGAGTTGTCTTTTTTTAGACAGACTGCCTTACGAGGCTACAGAGCTCTGTCTGGTTTTATGGCGCCAGAAACTCGCCATTCACCCTCCATCTTCAGTAAAAACAGTCCCACCACGTGAAGGTAGATGGAAGGGTTTGGTAGAGAGAGGCTATATTTTGCGCTGACTATTTGGAGCCTTTTGTAGAGTATGAGAGCTCATCCTCAGATCCGCCCCAGTCATTCTATACCCTTTACGGACCCCTTTATAGCTGGTTTTCTTAACCTGGAGTCGCTAGTTAATGTGGCTGCCCAAATTCCTCACGATGCTGGTGGCCAAAATGCCACGAGGAAGTTTCTTCTCTATGGAGATTCGAATGAAAGCAAGTCCCGTAGCTTTGGGCCAAGGCATCTTGTCGTTACCACTCGGCTATAGTACGGGATTATGGATAGTGTTGGTGGAATGAAATTCGGGAAACTATAATTAACAATTTAAAATATTAAAACAGAACCATTTGTATAAATAATGATTAATGATATTATAATTTCAAAATATAAACGTAAATCAAACATATACGTGTTATTAGAGAGTTAAATATAAATTTATAAAACAGTAGTAAAATTGTAGCACATATTAATAATAATAATAATAATAATAATAATAATAATAATAATAATAATAATAATAATAATCATCATCATCCGGTATCATGGCAGCTGCCGCCGTCTTCCGGAAACCAAACGCCATTCCTCTCTGTCCATCCATTGATCTTCCTCCATTCCTCTGATATTCATAGCTGCTTGTACCCCTTCTATCCAAGTTTTTTTCGGTCTTCCTTTGTTCCACCTTTCCATTGGGATCCATTCCATAACAATTTTAGGCAATCTTTGCTCTGACATTCCTTTGACATGGCCATACCACTGTAATCTTTTCTTTTCTATAATGTCTGTGATGTTAGGCTCCTCTCGTACACCTATAATTTCCCTTATTTCTTTATTTCGTATTCTATCCATTCTAGATTTTCCAGCTGATCTTCTTAAAACATCCATTTCAGTACTTAAAATTCTTTACATTTCCCTGGTAGGCATAATAATAATAATAATAATATAATAATAATAATAATAATAATAATAATAATAATAATAATAATAATAATAATAATAATCACCATTATAATAAAAACAAGAACAAAATATAAAGTAATGGCTGTTCCTATATTGATGTATGGATCAGAATGTTGGACGATCACCAAAAGACAAGAACAGAGATTGGAAGCAGCTGAGATGAGATTTTTAAGAAATATAGCAGGATATACTCTGCTGGATAAGAAAAGAAATGAAGATATAAGAAAGGAACTAAATATTTTCAAACTTACAGACCGAATAATTAAATATAGGAACGACTGGAAAGAACATGTTGATAGAATGCCAGAAGAAAGATTTCCAAAATGATTGCTGAATTATAAACCACACGTAAGGAGAAATGTTGGTCGCCCACACAGAAGATGGTCTGAACAATTTTAACAATTCTAGCTTTCATGAAACCGGAACGAGCCAACAGGCTTAGGGCCGGTTTCACCAACATAGGTAACTGTATTACTCCAGTTTTCCCCTGTATTTAGCAGGATAAACTGGCGTAATACAGTTACCTCTGTTTGTGAAACAGACCCTTAATCCTTGGACGATAAAGAAGAAGAGAATAATATTAATAATAATAATAATAATAATAATAATTACTTACTTACTAACTGCACTATCGAACCCATAGGTTCATGGCCGAGCGGACATAAGCTCTCCATACATCCCTATCCTGAGCTAATGCTTTCCAATCATTCCCTGTATAATCTACTTCCCTCAAATCATAGTTAATGTTATTCTCCCACCTCATTCTTGGTCTACCAACTGGGCGTTTTCCCTCTGGCTTTCCTACAAGGAGCTTCCATGCACGTCTTTCATTCCCCATACGTGCAACATGTCCTGCTCATCGCAGCCTACGAGACTTAACTGTATAATAATAATAATAATAATAATAATAATAATAATAATAATAATAATAATAATAATAATAATAATGTTTTATTTATTCTGGCATATATAAGGCCACAAGGCCTTCTCTTCCAGTCTGTCAGCACAAATTAAAAAATATATACTAAGAGGAAACGGGAGAACCCCGAGAAAAAGTTAAAGATACCGTTATGACTCATCACTAACCCCTCTGGAACCGCCAGGAATTGAACCTGGTATCCGTGTCGGAGCAGCCGCCGGTATACCGAGACGGCACACTTGCCTTAAAACAACAAACTCGTACTTGCTGAGGAATCGCTTAATTTAAAGAGTTCTGCGTGACGGAGCCCTCATTTGATCAAATAATATATTCCACATGTTATTCAGACTATGTTAATATGTTGACTCATTTAATGAAGTATGAAGTATTTTACTGGATCCAAGAAACGGTCGATAAAGGAAAGAAATGGTAGGATTTTCAAGGTTAATTCTTTACAAGTTGCAACTTCATTAACTATTTAGGACCAATAAACATCACTTTACGAGCTTGGAAGCAGCCTTACACTACATACTGACAAGTGTTTAGTGATGCACAGCTGATGGTAAACATGTTTAAGAGGAGACCGTTCTGATGAGGATTGACCTTTAAATTATATTAGATTAGATTTAGATTAGATTTACTTAGCCTGGTGGAGTTAAGGCCATGTGGCCTTCTCTTCCACTCACCAGGACAAACATATATTACATCAGAATATAACAATCTTAATTAACTCTAATATTAAATACTAAATAAAAATTTGATCAAAAAGATAATATCTATTATATTACGATCTATAATACAACCAGTTAATGTTAGTTAAAATTAAGACTAAAACTAATAATAAAATGTATACAAGCAAGACATATTAAATTGTCCCTGTCTAGTGTATATAAAAAAACAAAGAAAAATAATGAGATATAGAAAACTAATTTTACGATTATACAATATTTAAAACAAAACAAATGAAAATATTTGTTTTGCCAAAGAACTAATTTCTCGTGTCAGTTATTTGAATTAGAAGACGAAAGAAAAATTATAGAACAAGTATCAGAATTTAATTATTTAGATGTATTAATAACAATACCTAACTGACTAACTCACTGGCACTATCGAACCCGCAGGTTCATGGCCGCGCGGACATAAGATCTCCATACATCCCTATCCTGAGCTAATATTTTCCAATCATCCCCTGTATAATCTATTTCCCTCAAATCATAGTTAATGTTATTCTCCCACCTCATTCTTGGTCTACCAACTGGGCGTTTTCCCTCTGGTTTTCTTACAAGAAGCTTCCATGCACGTCTTTCATTTCCCATACGCGCAACATGTCCTGCCCATCGCAGTCTACGAGACTTAACTGTTCTTATTATATCTGGCTTTCTATACACATCATGTAGCTCACTGTTATGTAGTCTTCTCCATTCACCTGTCTGTTCATCTCTCTTTGGCCTAAAACTTTTCCTAAGAACTTTATTCTCAAATACTTGTAATCTCCTTTCCTCCCTTAAAGTAACAGTCCATGTTTCGCACCCATGTAATATAACTGGTAGAATAATAGTTTTATATATTTTCAGTTTAACGTTTTTTTGAAAGGAGTTGGGACGTCAAGAGTCTCTGTAATGCATAATAACACGCATTTCCAGAACTGAGCCTATGTTTAATTTATTTAAGGTTATTTTAAGCGTAAAATAGGTTCTATGAATATTTATATTTTTTATAGAATGTATACTTGAATTGCTGTATTCCTTCGCTAAAATGTTTAGAACCAAAGGAGTGATCAGTTGTGATGAAGTAATTCGCTTCATACCAGATGTTGTAACATTTTGAAGAAGGATTTGTGTCTCGAAAAAGGATTACTGGTTCAGGTTGAGTTTAATTTTCGGTAGAGCCGGATTGTCTTCTTAGGGTCGGAAGTTAGTACACTAGATGGGAAAACACTTCAAAATTACTAAAAATATGTTTATTGTAGAAATAATTGCAAATTTATTCACTTCTTAAAGTTCCCAGCAGATTAAGTAAATATAGGTGGTATTATTCTTCACCATCATTTTTTTTTCTTGAATCAATTATACTTCTTGTATTAAATGTCACATTTTATCAGAAGATCTCTATTGTTTCTATCTTTGTTGAAAGTTGAATGCAGAATGACTAGTGCAATTCTTTTATAATTTTAAGACCATTATTACATCACATGATCGTATTTTTAAATTCTATTGGTTAATAGTCCTTTAAATATAAGGTTTAATTTGATTTGTTAAATAAGAAAGTTAATTGTTTTGACATCCAATCAGAGTTTAGTTTACTTTCATTTAAGAATATAAAGTTAGGCAGGTGTTCTTATTACAGTTATAACAGAAGGATTTATAATTTTGACAACAATGACTTAAAACAATTTTTAAAAGCATTCTTTATAAAAACCATTATGTAATACAATTTGTTTAATTATTGCTGAGACATTTTTATTCAACAATAACCAACAATGAATTATTTAAATGTTTTTATTTATTTAAGTTATATTTAAATATGAAGAGAATTTTAAATATACATAATTATTAACTTTAACGTTCATATTTATTATGATATTAAAATCCTGCTATAATTGAAATCTGGCTCAGAAAGCGGATGCAACTTTAACAAGTTCAGCAATAAATCATAAATGAATAAAGTTAATGTTATGTTTTCCAATGGGATGCAAACTTGAAAAATCTTTTATTTTATGCTTACTCCATTTAAGCAAGAATTTACCTTTAATAGAGCAATATAAACTGCAAACAGCTCTTTGTAAAACATATAAATTTTAATCACTTCCACTTGAAAATAATGCTAACTTAATTGTTCATTCATTTCCATTTTACAACTTTTAATTGAGTTTCCCTTGTGGTCTGATATTTGAGAAATAAGACCACAAGAGAAACTCAATTAAAATTTTACAAAACAGTAGCCGTTCCAACGTTAACATACGGGTCTGAGACTTGGCCTTTAACGATCTCTGATAAAAATAAAATTGAGACAATAACAATGAGATTTCTCAGATCAGCTGCAGGTGTATCTCTAAGGGATCAAAAGAGAAGTCAAGATATCAGAGATGAATTACAAATATATAATATAAACGTGAGAATACACAGAAATAAATGTAATTGGTTTGAACATATACAAAGAATGCCAAATAATCGTTTATCAAAACAGCTGCTTCATTATAGGCCTCTTACTTACTTACTTACTTGCACTATCGAACCCGTAGGTTCATGGCCGCGCGGACATAAGCTCTCCATACATCCCTATCCTGAGCTAATGCTTTCCAATCATTCCCTGTACAATCTACTTCCCTCAAATCATAGTTAATGTTGTTCTCCCACCTCATTCATTGGTCTATCAACTGGGTGTTTTTCCTCTGGCTTTCCTACAAGAAGCTTCCATGCACGTCTTTCATTCCCCATACGTGCAACATGCCCTGCCCATCGCACTCTACGAGACTTGAATGTTCTTATTATATCTGGCTTCCTAGAAGACCATGTAGTTCATTGTTATGCAGTCTTCTCCATTCACCTGTCTGTTCATCTCTCTTTGGTCCGAAAATTTTCCTAAGTACTTTATTCTCAAATACTCGTAATCTCCTTTCCTCCCTTAAAGTAAGAGTCCATGTTTCGCATCCATATAATATAACTGGTAGAATAATAGTTTTATATATTTTCAGTTTAACGTTTCTTGAAAGGAGTTGGGACGTCAAAACTCTCTGCAGTGCATCATTATAGGCCTCTAGGCCGAAGAAATGTAGGAAGACCAAAACGTCGTTGGAAAGACGACCTGCACCTGCAGTATATAGTGCACCGGGGAGCGGAACGGGCCAACAGACCCATACCTTGATGATGATGATGATGGTTTTAGTACTATTTTACCTATTATTAGACCCCGAGGCGGCTCCTTGACGCAAGCGGCTAGACGCTCGCCTCTCATCGCTGGACTCTCGATCACTCCGTGTGGGTTTCGTGGTGGACGAAACGGAGCTTGGGCAGGTTTTCTCCCATTTTCCCCTGCCACCATTTCATTCCACCATTTCTCCACACTTATCTCACGCATTTAGTTTCATTTCGTTCATCTGCCCCTGTGATGGTGCGTCAGGTGTGGTCAGCCGGCACCCTTGTCATTCAGAGACCTCTATATAAGGGCTTCATCTCATCTCATCCTTTGATCCAACTCTGACTTGGACACGAGTTGAGGATATTATATTATTAGGCGCTGAGAAAAACAACCCATAATAGAGGTAATGTTAGGGCAGTGGGGTCAGAGATGGGGGAGCGTATTCATTCTTGGTCTACCAACTGGAATTTTTAACTTTGGTTTTTCAGTTTACATGTCCCTCTTTGATTCCCCACTCGTGCCACATGTCCTGCCAATCGCAGTCTATGAGACTTAACGTTTCTTACTATATCTGGTTTCCTATTAAGATCATGTAATTCGCTGCATGCACCTGTCTGTTTATCTCTCTTTGGTAAAACAAATATCCAAAGAACTTTATTCTCAAATACTCGTAATCTCTTTTCCTCCCTTAAAGTAAGAGTCCATGTTTCACGTCCATATAATATAACTGGTAGAATAACAGTTTTATGCATTGTTATATTTAGAAACGTTGGGGCGACAAGAGTCTCTGTAATACAATAGCACGCATTTCCACAATTTAGCCTTTGTTTTTAATTTATTTTTTCTGCATCTCATTCCTGTTTGTAATTATTGTTCCTAGGTATTTGAATTCAGCCACTTCCTCAAAATTTCCCTCATTTGTCATTAGCTGTCCATTTCCATTATATAATGTATTTCTACGTGTAACCATATATTTAGTTTATTGATGTTTACTTCCAGCCCTAATTTCTTAGTGTTACTCGATAAAATGTGTGTGTTGACCTACACAAAATATATAAAAACTATTTTTTCAGCCCAATAAATAACCAAAATGCAGATTTTTCAAAAATTACAGATCATGCTGTCCATGCGAGCTTGAAGAGCAGAAAGAAAAAAATATTGATATTTGTGGGTAGTGTTTAAAAATTGCACGTCATTGCTCAAAAACAGCCATTTTTGTGATCATATAAGCAATGATAAAGCTGTTCAGAAATTCTAATAAATAATAGTTTTAAAAAACTAAAACAACACACTTTATTAGAAAACCAAACTAAAAAATGAAAAATGATTTTAATTTCCAACACGCTTGGGACAAAAATAAAGTGGTCAACAAAAAAATCATCTTCAACACATCTAGAATAAAACTAGAGTTATCTACAAAAAATAATTTTACCATCAAAAGCGTGGGGGGTGCTCTATATCAATTAATATATTTGATAATAAACAGATATTGGTAAAAGTAAAGTCTCTAAGAAGAAAACGTAAAAACCATAAAAAGCACCCCACGCTTTTGATGGTAAATTTATTTTTTGTAGATAACTCTAGTTTTATTCTAGATGTGTTGGATATGATTTTTTTGTTGGCCATTTTAATTTTATCCCAAGCGTGTTGGAAATTAAAATTATTTTTAATTTTTTAGTTCGGTTTTATAATAAAGCGTGTTGTTTCAGTTGTTTAAACTATTATTTATTATTATACTTTTTAGTTTAATTGATTGTCATAAACCGGAATCCCATGAAAATTTAATTGCTTAATACTCTTCTAAAAAAACTTCCTGGTCGGATTCGAACCAGCGACCTATGGATTACTGAAATTATATACCACTACAGTCCACGCTCTACCAACTGAGCTCTTACAACGATTGACTAAAAAGTCGGTAAGTCCGCAACCTATTATACCGGTTGTTATTTGATTTTTTGATGATTCTGGCCAGGAGTTTAGAAAAAAGAAAAATGAATTATTGTATTGTCATTGGTCCTTTACAAATATACAAAGTTTCAAGTTAATCCAATGTTTTTAAGTGGGTGAAAATCGTGTTGAAAGATTCCGTTACATAGATAGATACAGGTCAAGCTAATATAAAGCGTGTAAAAATAGCCTTCAGTGAGAGGAAATAATGAATATTCACGATTTAAAATATCAAGGTAAATAGGTGCAAATTCGTCAGATATTAATGAATATAAAATATGTATAGTATCTCTACCCCCCACATAAGAGAGCTATATAAATTGCAAGCACTTGTTTATAAACACATAAATGCTAAATTAATTCTACGATAACAGTAATAAATTTTATAGTTATATTTTGCGATTCTAAAAACAAGTTGTAATTTTATAACCGATGAAAATTATACATCAGACTTAGATATCACGTGATTTTATTATTTAATTAGCTATTATGGCAAATTATTGTGTTCAAATTACTGTATTTTGTAGGAAATTCCTGTGGAATCTTTTTATAGCGACATGATCTTATAAGCCGTGCACATCGTTCTAACATCTAATTATTTTCTTCGGACACATCCAACATGGAAGACATAATACTAATCTCCTCGATGTGAAAATAACACTTGTATATTATTATTTAGAGAGTGTGTTGCTAATGGAAGGAAAAAATCGGTGACCCCAAGTCCTAAATATTATTTTTCCAACTTCATCAGTGTCCTTAAGTCGTAGCTACAAGGATATGGCGGTTTTTAGGTAAAGTGTAACGTAAAAAAATTGCATCATTAATTTTTTTCCTCCTTCAAACGATATTTGTTAAGTTTAGTAAAGACAGAAACAACATTTAAGTGGACTATTTAACTCACGCCCCAAATGGTAGTCAATGACCAATCATGAATTTCGTTTTACAACCAATGACTCGTGTTTCACCTCGCTCTTTATCGATTTCTCTTTATCAGCTCCTGCTTTTATGATAAAGGATGCTCCTCCTTTTTAATATTCTGAACAGGTCAGAGCATTATTTTTCTCCAACAAATACATTGCATATAGCAAGTAATGAACAGATTCCTTGATTTTACTGAGTTGTTTACTAAAAACATGAATTAATAACCTATAATGTTGGTTATAATATACAGTTTGATGTGTTTCATTATTTCTGCACTAGGGTGCATTCTACAATGTTGCGATCCTATTTGGCAATAAATAATATGATCAAGTTGCCGTGATGAACAAATGAAATATAAGAAAACATTTCTCATTTGTTTTCAAACCATCGCCATTTTCATTAAATATATAAATATTTTAAAATAACTATATTTAAATAATGATTTGTGAGTAAACAGCTTAATTTTATTCGTTAAATAGTCCTAACAAATGCCACTCTTGATTTCCAAATTCTCTAGATAAATTGGAAATCACTCGTGGCATTACTTATGACTAACTCATGTCCCAAATGGGAGTCAATGCCCAATCACATTCAATGATTTTTTATTTACAACTAATCACAGTCGTGTTTCGCGTAAAATTTAGCAAACTAAAGTTTATCATAATAAAGAAAGCACCTCCTTTTTAACATTCTGAATAGGTCATAGCATTATTTTGCAGTGACTGACCCTCTGCGAAATACGGCTACCAGATTGTATATATAGTGAATGAATGTCAGCAGAAGGCGCATGCGATAGATAATATAAAAACATTTGTAACAATTGATTATACCACAAAAAAAAACGCTGTTTGCACTTTCTTAAACGAATTATTTTCCAACAAATGACGTTGCAGAAAAATATAATTGACATATTTACATCATAGGACGTCAAATTAATTAATACCTACAAGGTTAGTTATAAATTTATCCACTAGGGTGCATTCTTAGAACATTGCGATCCTTTGGCAATAAATAATATTACGATCTGGTTGCAGTGATGAACAAAGGAAGGAAATGAAGCGTACCAATCGTTTCTCATTTGTTTTCAAACATCGCCGTTTACATTAAATATATAAATATTTTAAAATAACTATATTTAAATATAGATTTGTGAGTAAACAGCTTAATTTTATTCGTTAAATAGTCCTAACAAATGCCACTCTTGATTTCCAAATTCTCTAGATAAATTCACGGCTCACTTCGTGAGTCGTGAATTTATCGATAATTTGAAAATCACTCGTGGCATTACTTATGATAAATACATTGTAGTTATCTTGGATTATTATTTGAAATCTGTTTATATATTTTTTTTTGTCTCCCCGTAAAATGTCCCTAAGTTATTGAAAGAATACTATGAAACAATCTGGAATTTAATTTACACCAAATCAAATGACGCCTTCCATACCAAAATGTTCATCCCAAACATACCCTATCCCTATGGCCTAACTGTATAACCATACAATTTCTCACCAACCATGGACTATTTATATCCTACCTACACAAAATGAACAAAACTGCTTCACCTTATTGCAACTGCCATCTGATGACTGAATGCAACATGTTCTCCAGAGATCGACCAGCTATACTACAAATTGCTACTCCGCCAAATATTCTGAAGTTCCATTTTAACACAGTCAACGTTGCAGAATTTCTTACGAGGATGTTCCGTCAACTACAAGAACAACTAGAACAACATGGAGAAGTAATTCTCTTCATGTCCGATGTTGTAGTAACATTTTGAAGAAGGATTTTTGTCCCAAAAAGAATTACTGGTTCAGGTTGGGTTTAATTTTCGGTAGAGCCGGATTCTCTTCTTAGGGTCGGAAGTTGGTACACTGGATAGAAAAACACTTCAAAATCACTAAACACTGTTTCTTGTAGAAATAATTGCAAATTTATTCACTTCTTAAGTTTCCAGCAGATTAAGTAAATGTAGCTGGTATTATTCTTCACCGTCAATTAAAATAAATTATTTTCATTTCTTGAATCAATTATTCTTCTTGTATTAAATATTACATTTTATCAGGAGAACTCTATTGCTTCTATCTTTGTTGAAAGTTGTATGCAGAATGACTAGTGTAATTCTTTTATAATTTTAAAGAACATTATTACATCACGTGATGGTAATTTTAAATTCTATTGGTTAATATATTGGTATATATATAAGGTTTAATTTGATTTGTTAAATAAGAAAGTTAATTTTTTTAACATCCAATCAGAGTTTAGTTTACTTTCATTTAAGAATATGAAGTTAAGCAGGTGTTCTTATTACAGTTATGACAGAAGGATTTATAATTTGACAACAATGACTTAAAACAATTTTTAAAAGCATTCTTTACAAAACTGTTATGTAGTGAAATTTCTTTAATTGTTACTGAGACATTTTTATTCAACAATAACCAACAATGAATTATTTAGATGTTTTTCTTTATTTTAGTTATATTTAAATATTAAAATTATTTTAAAATACAAAATTATTAACTTTAACTTTCATATTTATTATGATATTAAAATCCTGCTTTGAATAATTGAACAATTGTAAAACTGTAAACATCACGTGATATACCATTCGTGAAACACGGGTTGTAGCGTTTTTGTAAATAATAAAAAATGTCCACTTTTAAAACAAAACCTTTTACGAATAATTTTTTTCTTTAAAAATCGTGTTTGTGGTTAAATAGGATTTGAATTGTTTGTGATTTATAACATTTTTATTATAAGGATGTTGGTGTGGTCGGTAGAGGTGCCGTTACGTTGGTTGGGTGAACACTGACCTCATTAAACCACCTTCAGATGCACTACTGGATAATTTAATCTCAACAAACAATAAAACACTTGGAACTCGGAAGAAAACATTTATTTTCATTTAGATGGCAATCAGCGCATCTCTTAAAAGCTCACAGAAAGCTTCAGGTAAGTAAAAGGAAATGGCGAGCTTGACTGCTTTTTTAAAGAACAATTCAAACCGCACTTTAATTATTTACCTTAATTTAAGGTTCTAGAAGAAGACTAAATTGGAACGATCACATAGGTAGAATGGAGAACAGTAGAAAGTACGTGACTGGGCACCTCAGCAGAAAAGACCTTTAGGAAGACCACAACTACGATGGATGGACGTCACCATACCCCGGACCTGTAGTGAATGAACACGCAACAAGCTGCCAGCTTTCATGCGTAAAGGAAGGAGAAGAAGAAGAAGAAGAAGAGCAGATAAGTAGCTTTTAAACTAACTAACTCACTGACAATAGATACAGGAGCGAGAATATAAGCTCTCCAAACATCCCTATCCTGAGCTAATATTTTCCAATCATCCCCTGTATAATCTACTTCCCTCAAATCATGGATAATGTTATTCTCCAAAGACATTCTTGGTCTACCGACTGGGTGTTTTCTCTCTGGTTTTCTTACAAGAAGCTTCTATGCCCTTCGTTCAATCCCCATTTGTGTAAATGTCCTGCCTATCGCAGTCTACAAGACTTAACTGTTCTTATTATATCTGGTTTTCATATAAAGACCATGTAGTTCACTGTTTAGTATTATTCTCCATTCACCTGTCTATTCATCTGTCTTTAGTTCAAAATTGTCCTAATACTTTATTCTCAAATACATGTAATACTTTCTGCTCTCTTAAACTAAGGGTCCATGTTTTATATTCATATAATAGCCTATAATTGGGAGAATAACATATATTTTCAGTTTAAATTTTTTTGACAGAAGTTGGGACAAGACTCTCTGTAATGGAATTTCCAGAGAATTAATAATAATGATATAGGACCTACGTATATCTCGCTCTCTCCAAGTGGTGGACGATACGGAATCCGGGCAGGTTTTTCTCGGGGTTCCCTTTTTCCTTGCCATGAATTTATTTCCACCATTTCTCCACACTCATTTCATTGATTCCATATACTTTCATCTGCCCTTGTGATGGTGGCCGATCAGCACCATTGCTATTCATAGATCCCCAATGTAAGGACCTTTGTCGCATCTCATTCCTGATGTTGAGCCGACACAATTGTCCCACGGCATAGCTGAGTGGTTAAGGCAGGAAGCCTTGTCACAGAGCTACGGGACTTGTGCTGGTTCGAATCTCCATGACAGAAGATATTTTCTCATGGAATTTCAGCCAATATGGGACCGGTGCCCACCCAGCATCGTGAGGCATTTGTGTAGCTACAATAAGTAGCGGCTCTTGACTCATAAAACCAGCTGTAACGGCTGGTGGACCCGACATGCTGACCAAACGCAACCCCTACACTGGTTGGATAATCGTATACCTGTGTGATTAGCATATGTGGATGTGAGGCTAGCAGCCGGCTGTTAGGCCAAGGACCTGTCGCGCCTGGAGACTTGATTCACGCACACAGAGCAATGAATTACCTTATAAAAAGCTATTAAATACACAACAGGTTTCGTGTGAAGGTCGTGATGACGAGGCTGAGAGCCCCGCACGGGGTTAAAGCTCAGTAATGCAGTCAGTTACAAGTTTTAATATTAAATTTATTATACAATTAGGTTATTTTAAACGGTCACGCTCTTAGCAGGGGGCCATGTTATAATTATACCGAAATGTTAAACATCAAATTGAAGCGTCTTCAAACGTCTTAGAAAATTAAATATTTTCTCTCGGCTGTTAAAATAAAGAACCTATGTTACGAAAGATCTAGTGGCGCTTCTACAGCCTTTTAGTATCATTCTTATGATGATGATGATGATGATGATGATGAATAATAATAATAATAATAATAATAATCTTCTTCTTCTTCACTTCCTGGTTTAGGCAAGAGTTGCCTGTTCCGTCTTCACTAATAGATCTAAGACCATCTCTTCCGAGGACGTCCGACATCTCTTCTTCCTCTTGGAAAATAATGGAAGATTTTATTTGGTAATCTTCTTTAATAATAATAATAATAATAATAATAATAATAATAATAATAATGTAATAATATATAATAATAATAATAATAATAATAATAATAATAATAATAATAATAATAATAATAATAATAATAATAATAATAATAATAATAATAATAATAATGATAATAATGGTAATAATAATAATGATAATAATAATAATAATAATGATAATAATAATAATAATGATAATGATAATAATAATAATAATAGTAATAATAATAGTAATAATAATAATAATCCATCCATAGTAATTCTGCCCGCAGGCAGGTCTTTTACTGCAATCATAGCACTTTCATGCTATAGGCCTACTTGCAGGTTTACTAGAGAATTGTAGGTGTGGTAGCTTCCCGTTGCTTTCCACACCGGTGAAGGATGATGATGATGGTCATGTGATTTCCGTTTGGGCCCTAAAGTTTTCCTGACATTTGTCTTAGATGTGAGGAAAAACCCCGATAAAAACCTCACCCAGAAAAACTGTCCCGACCGGGGATCGGACCCGGGCCCGCTGCGTGACAAGGCAGCACGCTACCTCCAGACGACAGCGGTGGATACGATGTTGATAATGATGATGATAACGATAACAACAATAGAAGCAATAATACTATTAATATGATAATATTAATATAGTAAAAGCTTTATTATTATCATCATCATTGCCTTCACCATCATCAACGTCATCATTGTCATTATTGTTGTTATTATTATTATTATCATTATTATTATTATTATTATTATCATTATTATCATTATTATTATTATTAGTATTATTATCATTATTATTATTATCATTATTATTATCATTATTATTATTATCATTATTATTATTATTATTATTATCATCATCATTATTATTATTATCATTACTATTATTATTATTATCATTATTATTATCATTATTATTATCATTATTATTATTATCATTATTATTATCATTATTACTATTATCATTATTATTATTATCAGTATTATTATTATCATTATTATTATTATCATTATTACTATTATCATTATTATTATTATCAGTATTATTATTATCTATTATTATTATCATTATTATTATCATTATTATTATTATCATTATTACTATTATCATTATTTTATCATTATTATCATTATTATTATTATTATCATCATCATTATTATTGTTATTATTACCATTATTATTATTATCATTATTATTGTTGTTATTATCATTATTATTATTACCATTATTATTATTATTATCATTATTATTATTATTATTATTATCATCGACATAGGAAGGATACTAAAGGCTATAGGATCGGGGGATATCTTCCGCAAATAGCCTATGCCGCGAATACAGTAACCGTGAATATGGAATGGTAAATTGTATGGGTATATAGGAGGTACGTTCCAAGGTTACAAAATATATTACAAATTATCAAAAATAAAATCAATTGATGAGATATTTTGAATTTTTTTAAAATAATTTCTATATAGGTTTATATGAAAAACCTGGGGGAAATTACGCGATGGGGGTAAATTATGCGAGTAAATACGTTAATTCATCCAAAGATTATAATTCCTAGCGACAAAGGCAAAGAAGTGGGAGAATAAAATTAACCTTTATTTGAGGGAAATAAATTATGGAAGAAATGATTGGAAAACATTAATTCAAAATAATAATCAATGTATGTATATAACCAGAAAAAATAAGTTACAAATATATAATTCAATAGTGAGAACTACTGTCACATATGGAGCTGAAGTTTGGAAATTCAACAAAAACTTATTCATAAGGAGAGAAACATGGTGTTCAAAATTAGAAAAAAATAAGAAATAATAAGAAATGGACAGAACACTTAATGAGAATGAACAACGAAAGAATACCAAAAAGAACCTTCCTGTATAATCCCAGAGGAACAAGAGATGTTGGCCGACCACGTAGAAGATGGACTCCACTTTTAACTTCGCCGGAACAGGCTGCATAGCCTAAACCTTGTAGTAGTTGAAGAAGAAGAAGAAATACTGTCATAAGAGAAAAAAATGAATATTGGATATTCAGAAGTAGATTATATAAGATATAAGCAATTAAATGGGCGTGGGAACGTATGACGAATGCAGGAAGAAAGGCAACTTAGAATAAACATTGGAATGGTGTCCACCTGGAAGAAGAAGGAAAGGAAGACCTCGAAACTCGTGGATGCAAGAAATAAGATCTAGAATGAGAACAAGAGGACTGGAAGGCTTGGATAGAGATGAGTGGAGAAGAAAAATAAAACTTTAGGCATAGAAAGATGTGTAAACATTGAAAATCTGTATGTGAGTAAATAAAATGCATAGCTTATGACCACTCATCCAGTTGTGTCATTGAGTTGCTGCTGTTGTTCCTGTTGACAGGCGTTAAATTAAGAAAATTGTGTTCACTTGGACATATGTAAGGCTGTTGGAAGCGAGCGCTCTAGTTGACCTCATCTGTTCCTGTTCTCTAGCAATTTGTTGTCAATATCAGCCGCATGACTTTGAGAACTGAGAAAATCCAGATTTCTCTGGATGTGTTTTTGTGTTTTGAATGAAACACATTTCACGGAGATCAACTATTTGAATTTATGAACCTATCGATGTTTTAATATTGTGCTTTCAAAACACACTTTTGAATTTATGAACCTATCGATGTTTTAATATTGCGCTTTCAAAACACACTTTTGAATTTATGAACCTATCGATGTTTTAATATTGTGCTTTCAAAACACACTTCTCTCTAAAACTTAAATTATCTCGTACACCTTTTTATCTACCTTCATCGATCTTAACCAATAGATACTTCATACATACATAGTAGATTTCCGCGGATATAAGTTTGATTAAGAAACTTTCTTGGGTTTTCCGCGTCATGGATTCAATTCAAGCCGCAGTTAGTCCAAAAACATTCAAGACTAAAATTGTATAAAACACTGGCTCTTCCAACTCTTTTGTATGGTAGCGAAGTATGGACGTTGAAATAGAAGGATATACAGAGACTTACATCTGCTGAAATGAGATATCTTCGGAGGACTGTAGGATACACACTACTAGATCACAAAAAAATGATGAAATCTTAGAAGAATTACACATGGAACCTTTAGAAAACAAAATTTCTGATTATAAGTCAAGATGGATGCAACATCTTCATCGAATGGAAGATCACAGAATACCCAAACAAATGTAAAGATATCAACCTGCAGGAAGAAGAAGACCAGGACGTCCACTCGAAAAACTTTTGGATGGTGTTTCTCTTGAGGCCGAAACAGGTCAACAAATGGCCTAAATTCGTGAATGTACCATGATGATATCAGCCGCGGTGGACTAGTGGTTATGCTCCTTGCCTCTGGTCCCGAGGGTCGCGGGTTCAAACCCGGCTGGGGTCCTTGGATTTTTTTAGGAGCAAGTCCTCCGGGAGGGACTTTAAGCCGTGGGTCCCGAGTCTGAAGATATTCAGACTCGTAAAAGATCCTTAAGCCTGAATGAAAAGGCCTCTAAGCAAAATTTACCGAATTTTCCCCGTCCTAGTACTACCTTGGTTTCCTAGATGTCAGTATGAGGCGGAACGCTGACCACGGTCCACTCAAATGACATCTATACGAAAACAAGTGTAACTAAATTAGTATAATTCAAATTCTTCCTTGTAGGGAGGAGAGCGCCTAAATCTCTGTAAAGGGAAAACATGGGCTTACAAGAAAACTATGATGATACATTATGACTCTAAACCATCCAGGGTCCAACTCAAACACACACAAAAATTTTTATCAAAATGGATGCAGTTATTTAGGAGGAGTTAAGTGACAGACACACGTACAGAGAATTACATATATAATTTATTGTTTTAATTGGAGATAATTAAGTGTGTGGGAGATGTTTGGAATTTAGAGGTCATAGGATGTGCAGTTGTTTTAATATATGTTTTTTACTTGCATACATCTTGGTATTGTAAAAATACATGATGCTATCTTAGCATTGTAAATGCTGGTTAAATTTTCAGTACAACAGAAGATAATCTTGGATTTGGTGAGTGGTTTCTGGGAAAAAAGAAAAACTTCTCGGCGATTGCTCGAGGCGATATCAGCTGTTGACCCCGAGCGTAACCTCGACCTTGACAAGGTAGACGGACCTGTCTTCTTCTCCACCAGATTGTGCGTGATTCCTTTTACAGTAGACCAGAACTTGCCACGTCAAACCATAATACCGGGTTTCCTCTTTATATTTGAAACGTATTGAGGTAGTTCCCATCAAAATATTATTGCACTTGTTTACAAACCTTCATCGACCCTATTTGAGGCTAGTGAAGTGCTTTATGTAGAGTGCAGCATTGTATGGTGCAGAGACTTGGACATCACGGCGGAATGAGGACAAGCGACTGGAAGCTTTTGAGATGTGGATATGGAAAAGGATGGGACGTATAAAATGGACAGACAAAATAAAAAATAAAGATGTGCTAGACAGAATGGGTGAAGGAAGAACAATGCTGGAACTCATAAAGAAGAGGAAAAGAAATTGTATTGGCCACTGGCTAAGAAGAAACTGCCTGCTGATGGATGCCCCAGAAGAAATGGTCAATGGAAAGAAAGTTAGAGGCAGAAAAAGACATCAGATGATAGACAATATTAAAATAAATGGTTTGTATGCAGATACAAAAAGGAAAGCTGAGTTAAGGAAAGAGTGGAGAATGTTGAGTTTGCGAGAAAGACCTGCTCTTGGGCAGAACACTATGGAAAGTAGGAAGAAAGGAAGTCCAAAGAAAACCTGGATAGAAGGTGTGCAAGCGGCTATGGATATCAGAGGATTGGAGGAAGATCAATGGATGCACAGAGAGGAATGGTGTTTGGTTTCCGGAAGACGGCGGCAGCTGCCATGATACCGGATGATATATATATATATATATATATATATATATATATGAGAAGAAAAGTAAACATCTGAACCGGGATTTGAACCCAGGACCTCTAACTTGATATATTAATGCGGCACCAGTTACGCTATCCAGGCCAGCACAAACATTTATTTTTCTTATATATATATATATATATATATATATATATATATACACATGAATCCACAGTTCCGGGTTCGAATCCCGTCCAGACATTTATTTTTCTTATCATGTCATATTAAGCTTGCATTACTCAATGTCAAAAATTTAATTGTAACATATATATATATATATATATATATATATATATATATATATATATATATATGTTTTTCCTCACCTGTAATACAAATGTCAGGAAGCTAAGGGTCCAACCGTCCTCGAAAATCATCCGGCCACCACCATCATCATCCTTATCATTATCATCATCATCATCATCATCATCCTTCACCGGGGTGGAAAGCAACGGGAAGCTACCACACCTACAATACCCCAGTAGAGCTGCAAAGCATAGCATGGAAATGCTATGATTGTAGTTAAAGACCTGCCCTCGGGCAGAATTACTATGGATGGATGTATATAGGAAAAATAAATATTTATGCCAGGATGGTAACGTATAGTTAGGGGTCTCGGGTTCAAATTCCGGTTCAATCATTTATTTTTCTTTTTATGTTGTATATACATAAGCTTCAAGCTGAATATCATACCACATATCAGAGTTAAGAGTTATTGGTGAGATACCGTAAAACGGGGTTACTTTGACTCGAGGGGCAACTTTGACAGAATTGGAGCTTCTTTGACATTTTAAATTTCTTGCGTGTTTTGGGCTATTTTGACAATTCAATGGTGTAGACATTTCCTTGAAGACGCACGAATAATTAAGTTGTTTTAAAAGAGGATGTTAATTGTTGGAGACACATCTGTGTCACTTTCAACAACAATGAATTCCCAGCAAGGATAAAATTGTGATTTTCGGTTTTACAGGGGTAAGGACTGGATTTGTTGTGTAAGATACAAGCTCTGGGTCTGTGGTATGTGTAACAGAGGATCGAACAATTCTCAATATGAATGTGAACTATGTGAAGATGAGATGTGAAAATCTGTTTTATTTTCTACTGTTGTTTCAAAAATGCATCTTTTCTAATTAATTCCTGATTGTCTAACTACAATAATTATATAATTTTTGTGTTCTGTTGCGCGTCAGAATTGATAAAGAAGTTTAAGTTTATTTTGTAAAATCACAGTTATTAAAACATTTGTAGTGAGGTTGTTTACAATAAAAATATTTATAAAAAGATAAATTGGTGTCAAAGTAGTACCTACAGTGGGTCTACTTTGAATTGTAGTGAAAACAAATGTGATGTCAAAGTAGCCCCAGCATATGGGCAAAACAGACCTAAACAAAACTCATTGTTGTCCTACTAAGTTTTTATTTGAGGAGAACAGTACCAAATGGGATTTGTAGTCTAAGGTTCAATTGGTGCAATAAATCATACATTCAATTTTTTCGGCATAAATCATACGCGTTAGACCTTCAAAAATATGTCAAAGTAGCCCCGATTTACGACAGTCAGAGTTAGAAGTGACAAAACAATTAAACGTCAATGGTATAATGTAAAATACCTGGGGATGTAACAGGATACGTTCCATAAACCAACAAAGTAGGGTCATTAATTCGACTTACTAAGGTACTCGCTTAGTTTCCGCAGTTCCTGCGCCAGGAACGTTTTCTTTTTAATCCATGTAGGCTGTTATGTTATATAGAATCCCCTAATATTTTATTGAGATCAACCGCAATAGCTTAATTCGTTAGAAATTCGCTAAAAATGTTAAATGTCGGATTATTGAGTTAGAAGCATATATCGATAGCGTGTTGTTTGCCACCTGTAGCCTGTACCTTGTTATTACAACTGACACCAGCAACTTGTCATTAACAATGCAATTTGTAACCGGATCTCATTGTCCTACACGAAAACCTCGTCCGTATGTTACAGGTGACTTCATTTATTTCTCTCTTCTCTTCCTCTCTCTCTATCTCTCTCCCACTTATTCCTTGCTCTTCCCCTCTTTCTTTTTCTCTTCTCTCTCACTATTTTATCTATCCTTCTCTCTCTCTCTTCCTTTCTCTTTTTTCCCTATTGTTTCTCTCTCGATCTATCATCCTCTATCTCTTGCCCTCTCCTACTTATTTCCCATTCTCTCTACCTCTTCTACCTTCCTCTCTTCCACTCTTTTATCTTTGTTTCTCTCTCTCTCTCTCTCTCTCTCTCTCTCTCGCTTGCTTCTCTCCCTTCTCTCTTTACCTGTCCTCTCTATCTTATTTGTCTCTCTCTCCTTCCTTGTTTCTTATCTCTTATTTCTGTCTCTTCATATTTATCTCTCCCTCTCCTCCCTATTCTTCTGTCTTATCTTTCTATTCCTCCACATATAGAGTGGTAGTTTGATGCAGTGTCTCAGGCAAGTACTTAAATAAACTGATGATAGTCCGGAAGACCTCCACATCTTGGTAACTCAAGTGCGTTTGTACAATTTAACTTAAATAGTTTCCTCAACTGAGATCATTTTTTTTAGAAACCACAGACTCTTATAACGCCACACTGCGACATATTACTGACTAATCTGACAACTGATCTATCTGACAGACTACAGCGTGCTCATATCTGACAGACTACAGCGTGCTCATATCTGACAGACTACAGCGTGCTCATATCTGACAGACTACAGCGTGCTCATATCTGACAGACTACAGCGTGCTCATATCTGACAGACTACAGCGTGCTCATATCTGACAGACTACAGCGTGCTCATATCTGACAGACTACAGCGTGCTCATATCTGACAGACTACAGCGTGCTCATATCTGACAGACTACAGCGTGCTCATATCTGACAGACTACAGCGTGCTCATATCTGACAGACTACAGCGTGCTCATATCTGACAGACTACAGCGTGCTCATATCTGACAGACTACAGCGTGCTCATATCTGACAGACTACAGCGTGCTCATATCTGACAGACTACAGCGTGCTCATATCTGACAGACTACAGCGTGCTCATATCTGACAGACTACAGCGTGCTCATATCTGACAGACTACAGCGTGCTCATATCTGACAGACTACAGCGTGCTCATATCTGACAGACTACAGCGTGCTCATATCTGACAGACTACAGCGTGCTCATATCTGACAGACTACAGCGTGCTCTAGCGTACATTCAATCTCCGTCATTATGACCACGTGTCTCCTTCATTTCAGGCCTTATCATGGCTACGCCTAAATGACACAAGAACTTTACATTCACATACCTTACTATTCCAAATTCTGCACACACATTTACCAACTTATTTAACAACACGTTTTCAAAATTTATCGGCTCATCACAATTTAGGAACAAGATTACAAGACTCTTCTTTACTTTTGATACCACAACACAGGACCTGTCTATA
This sequence comes from Diploptera punctata, assembly GCA_030220185.1. Taxonomy (NCBI): domain Eukaryota; kingdom Metazoa; phylum Arthropoda; class Insecta; order Blattodea; family Blaberidae; genus Diploptera; species Diploptera punctata. Next base: position 1,599,253 of record JASPKZ010010699.1, read on the forward strand.
CTCTGAATCTTACACAATATCTATGACTAGAGCATGGAACTCACTTCCCAGTCACGTCAGGGACTGTCAATCGCTATCATTATTTAAATACAAATTAACTGATATCTTAAGTTCGACACAATGAAAACATTAACTGCATAACAACTATATAGATCATTCCATTAATAATCATCTAGGAAGCTACTTACTTTATTTTATATCATTTTAATTTTATTATATTCTATGTTTTTGTTAGTATTAGATCACATCATCATTGTATTTTGTTTAGTCTGCATTTTAATAATATCTTAAAATTGTAATATGTATGTAATTTTTGTATAATTCTACTATTCGCTGGTCGAGTGGAAGAGACGGCCTTATGGCCTTAACTCTGCCAGCTAAAATAAAGCATTATTATTATTATTATTATTATTATTATTATTATTATTATTATTATTATAACTCTCTTGTAAGATACAAGAGATCTGAAGACTACAAATCGCTACCAACAGAATTCGATTTAACTAATTTACCAAGACGTGGTATAATCTATAATTCAGGTTGCAGTTGGAAATAACGAAATCTAGAAATCTGGGGTACGGTATTTCTTTCTGCTGTCAGTCTGTTCAATTGTGTTTAAATCGGCCGTAACCTGTCAGTAGGATGTGATCTACTTGCTCCTGAGGTTGAGGTCACTTCGTGCAGTGGTCATCTCACCTCTCGCCTGCTCTCGCCACACATTAGCCGCGGCAACATTCACTCTTCGTCACGACACGTAGCGCAGGTGAGAGGCGTCCAACAGACCACTTACACAACCATCCAATCACACTCTACCGAATGAACTACTACTACTACTACTAAATATATGTTCACACACAGGAATATACGGTCCACCGCTGTGGTCTCGAGGTAGCGTGCTGCCTTTGTTACGCAGCGGGTCCGGGTTCGATTCCCGGTCGGGACAAGTTTCCTGGGTGAGGTTTTTTCGGGGTTTTTCTTCACCTGTAAGATAAATGTCAGGAAGCTTAGGATCCAACGATCCCCGAAAATCATCCGGCCATCATCATCATCCTTATCATTATCATCATCATCCTTCACCGATGTGGAAAGCAACGGGAAGCTACCACACCTACAATTCCCTAGTAAAGCTACAAAGCATGGCATGAAAATATTATGATTGCAGTGAAAGACCTGCCCTCGGGCAGAATTACTATGGATGGATAGAAGTACGTTATGTAATGTAAATGTGCAATTAATGACAAATGAGGGAAATTTTGAGGAAGTGGCTGAATTCAAATACCTAGGAACAATAATCACAAATAGGAATGAGATGCACAAAGAAATTAAACATAGGCTCAATTCTGGAAATGCGTGTTATTATGCATTGCAGAGACTCTTGACGTCCCAACTCCTTTCAAAAAAACGTTAAACTGAAAATATATAAAACTGTTATTCTACCAGTTATATTATATGGGTGCGAAACATGGACTCTTACTTTAAGGGAGGAGAAAAGATTCCGAGTGTTTGACAATGAAGTTCTTAGGAAAATGTTTGAACCAAAGAGAGATGAACAGACAGGTGAATGGAGAAGACTACATAACAGTGAACCACTGTACATGGTCTTTAACAGAAACTAGATACAATAAGAACCTTTTGAAGGCTGTAGAAATAAATAAATTGAAAAGTAGTAATAAACTGTTAAATTCTCAACTTGATTTGAATGAATCGCCTTTGTTAAATTAAAAAAAAAATTAAATTATTGTTGTATTGTTGCTTAGATCAGTTGATATGTACTATAATAATACAATTCATAATTTGTTAACATGTCTGAAGAAGGTACAGTGTACCGAAACAGCTGTCACTCAATTAGGCCTATATCTTAATAAATATGAAAATCAAATAAAACTAAGTTTTATTTTTATTTAATTAATAATACGAACAGTTAAGTCTCGTAGACTGCGATGGACAGGACATGTGCCACGAATGCAGAATGATAGAGGGACATTCAAATTCCAAGTTGGAATACCAGAGGGAACGCACCCAGTAGGGAGGCCAAGAATTAAATGGGAGAATAAGATTGGCCATGATTTGGATAGCACAGGATAGGGATGAACTTGAAACTGCTAGGTTGTGAGCCAGATTTCTATATTTATCGCTGTAACAAGTTTTTCTTGAAATAAAGTGACAATATCGAAATTATATCTTGGAAGGAGAATAAAAAGAAGACGCCGTTATGAGGTTGAGTTGTCTCATGAAACAAATGAAACTAGTTACGTGCCTCTTCTTTGTTCCGTGAGTGCAGCGATGGGTGACCGACCAAATAATCCATATAATATCGATCAACACTTCTCTAAATGCAATACAACTCAAAGAGATGATAATTTCAAGACAATATTTGTCATAACTAACGCCACGAGTGATTTCCAATTTACGACTATCTAGATAATTTGGAAATCAAGAGTGGCATTTGTTAGGACAATTTAACGAATAAAATTAAGCTGTTTACTCACAAATCATTATTTAAATATACTTATTTTAAAATGTTTATATATTTAATGTAAACGGCGATGTCTGAAAACAAATGAGAAACTATTGGTACGCTTCATCTGCTTCTTTTGTTTATCACTGCAACCAGATCATACTATTTATTGCCAAAGGAACGCAATATTGTAAGAATGCTCTCTAGTGGAGAAAAAATGAAACACATCAAAAACTGTATATTAATTCATTTCTGATGTCGTATGATGTAAATATGACAATTATATTTTTCTGGATTATTACCTGGGAAAAAATACATTGAAGAAAGTGCAAACAGTGGTTTCTTTTTTTAGTGGTATAATCAATTGCTACAAATGTTTTTATTTTAACTCCTGCAAGCGCTATGTGTTGACATTCATGCACTATAGATACAATCTGGTAGCCGTATTTCTTGCAGAGTTAGTCACTGCAAAATAATGGTCAGACCTGTTCAGAATATTAAAAAGGAGGAGGTTTCTTTAATATGGTAAATTTAATATTGATAAATATTTGGTGAAACGCGACTGTGATTGGTTGTAAAACAGAAATCATTGAAACGTGATTGGTCATTGACTCCCATTTGGGGCATGAGTTAAATAGTCATAAGTAATGCCACGAGTGATTTCTAATTTATCTACAGAATTTGGAAATCAAGAATTTCATTTGTTAGGACTATTTAATGAATAAAATTAAATAATCAATTAAGGTGGTGTTTACTTGATGAAAATTCTATTAATTAAATAAAAATAAAACTTAGTTTTATTTGATTTTCATATTTATTAAGGTATAATTCAGTGACAGCTGTTTCGGTACACTGTACCTTCTTCAGACATGTTAACAAATTATGAATTGTGTTATTATAGTACATATCAACTGATCTAAGCAACAATACAACAATAATTTATTTATTTTTTTAATTTACAGTATTCTATACAGAATTTTAATATAATTGCAAAAAGGTACAATATGGAAATCAATACAAAGAAAACTAAAGTGATGGCCTTTTGTGGGAAATACCCTATACCTAGCAAAATTGTTTTGGATGATGAAATTGTAGAACGAGTAAACGAATTTAATTATTTGGGTTATAATTTAACATTTCAAGATGAAGCTGATATATCAAAGAAAATCACAAATTTTACAAAAAACAACGGGGATAATTAACAGTATAATGAAACCATCTTTAGTACAGAAGAACACAAGATTACGGCTTTATAAGGTTCTCGCAAGACCAATATTAAGATATGGTAGTGAAGCATGGACAATACGAAGAAGAGATGAAAGCCGAATAACAGCAAATGAGATGCGATTTATGCGCCGTACAGCAGGCTACACAAAGTGGGACCATAAAAGAAATGAGGAAATTATGGAAGAGTTGGATGTAGAACCCATTCTTCACCATATACAAAACTACCAGAACAACTGGAAAGCCCATCTTCAACGAATGCCGTCTCATAGAATTCCAAAAGCCATACTTCGTTACTGCCCTAAGGCAAAAGATCGCTGGGACGTCCAAAAAAGCACTGGATGGAAAATTCCTGTTTGAGACCGTAACAGGCCACACGGCCTAATACTTGCATGGATGATGATGATTATGTCATTTAACAAAGGCGATTCATTCAAATCAAGTTGAGAATTTAACAGTTTATTACTACTTTTCAATTTATTTATTTCTACAGCCTCCAAAAGGTCCAACTTCTTACCCTTATCACAAACATGTAAAATTTCAAAATTAATAAATGGTGATATTTTTATTTTGTTATCTATTATAGTTTTAGGAAACTTTAATAAATATTCAAGTATGGACACCAACTACCAAGCGCCTACTCTAAAAAATGTTTACAAATATTGAATATTACTCGGAAGACGTTTATGAAACTATAGCATACGTTTGGCAGAATCAAGCTGCCGCCGCTAAAGAAATGGCGGCATATGCCAACGCGACTGAAGGCAAGAAACATCCACTAGACCACCGCGACCAAATAAACTTCTTAGCAAATTTTTTGGGTAATACAGAGGTGAAGAGGCATGCGAATGGAGAAGACTACACAACAGTGAGCTACATGATCTTCATGGGAAACCAGATATAATAAAAACGGATGTCTCTTAGACTCCCTCCATGGTATCTTTACCTTGTCGTGGTGGAGTGGCTTGCGTGCTTAAATGATCCTGAGAGCTATGCCGGCGGTAGCATTGCTGCCGATAGGGTTACCCATGCCGGACTGGTCAAAAGTGATAAGCCAGACGAAAAAAGTACCTTGGTCGAAAGAGTGACGATCTTTCACCGTTAAAATACAACCGTCAACAAATGCGGACAAGGGTTCAACTGGGATAATCTCGTAGTCTGCGATGGGCAGGACATGTGGCACGTATGGGAAATGAAAGACGCGCGTGGAAGCTTCATGTAGGAAAGCCAGAGGGAAAACGCCCAGTTAGTAGACCAAGAATGAGGTGGGAGAACAACATTAACTATGATTTCAGGAAAGTAGATTATACAGGGAATGATTGGAAAGCATTAGCTCAGGATAGGGATATATAGAGAGCTTATGTCTGCGCAGCCATGAACCTATGGGTTCGATAGTGCTAGTGAGTAAGTAAGTAAATAAGTTTCTTAAACTGAGATGAGCAGGACATGTGGAACGAATGGGGAATGGAATAAGGGCATGGAAGCTTGTTGTAGGACTAGGTGTGCCATAGCAACAATATAATATGTTGAAGTTGTATAAATTACATAGAATGCATCCTAAGTTCCTCGGGTAATGTTTTGTAAGGAATTGATTACCGAGTGCTATGGAGTCATAAATAATACAACACGTGGATGTAGATAAGGAAGTGTGCGCGCTCCGACTGAGCGAGCGAGCAGCATCTCTAGATGCATTATCTGACAAATTGCACTTTATTTTACATTCCACGTCACGCTATTCAATTTTGCTTCAAACTCTCCATTTTTATTCAATTTTACATGTTCAAACACTCTACTATATATATTATTATAGTATTATTTCAGCATGTAAAATTGAATAAAAATCGATAGTTTGAACATGTACGCCGTCCCAACTCCTTTCAAAAAACGTTAAACTGAAAATATATAAAACTGTTATTCTACCAGTTATATTATATGGGTGCGAAACATGGACTCTTACTTTAAGGGAGGAAAGGAGATTACAAGTATTTGAGAATAAAGTTCTTAGGAAAATTTTGTCATATGGAAGTGAAAGTTGGTCTTTGATGGAATTACAAAATAATGAAATTAGAACAGTTGAATTTGATTATTTTAGAACAAGACAGGATAAAATAAGAAATGAATTTCTTTGGAGAGAAATGAATGTCACCACATCTGTTCTTAACAGGATTGAAAATCAAACGCTTAAATGGTATGGCCATGTACAAAGAATGGAAAATGAAAGATGGCCAAAAAATATATACCAATGGTCACCTCCAGGAAGAAATAAACGTGGGAGACCAAGATGGAAATGGAAAAGCTACGTCAGAACTATAATGGATGATAGGAATTTGGAAGAGGGAGATTGGAATGATAGAGATAAATGGAAACTGAAGACGGCAAACTTATAAATGGGGGAAAACCGAAGAAGAAGAGGAACATTTTTGGACCAAAGAGAGACGAACAGACAGGTGAATGGAGAAGACTACATAACAGTGAACTACATGGTCTTCATAGGAAGCCAGATATAATAAGAACAGTTAAGTCTCGTAGACTGCGCTGGACAGGACATGTGGCACGAATAGGGAATGAAAGACGTGCATGGAAGCTTCTATTATGAAAATCAGAGGGAAAACGCCCAGTTGGTAGACCAAGAATGAGGTAGGAAAATAACATTAACCGTGATTTGAGGGAAGTAATTTATACAGGGAATGATTGGAAAACATTAGCTGAAGATAGGGATGTGTGGAGAGCTTATGTCCTCGCGGCCATGGGTCTACGGGTTCGATAGTGCCAGGGAATTAGTTACCTGATGCTGCTCCCGTTTGCGGATAGACTATCCCTTTGTCTAACTCTAATTAACTAACTCACTGACACTATCGAACCCGTAGGTTCATGGTCGCGTGGACATAAGCTCTCCATACGTCCCTATCCTGAGCTAATGTTTTCCAATCATTACCTGTATAATCTACTTCCCTTAAATCATAGTTAATGTTATTCTCCCATCTCATTCTTGGTCTACCAACTGGGCGTTTTTTCTCTGGTTTTCCTATAAGAACCTTCCATGCAATCTTTCATTCCCCATACGTGCAACATGTCCTGCCCATCGCAGTCTACGAGAATTAACTGTTCTTATTATATCTGGCTTCCTATGAAGACCAAGTAGTTTATTGTTATGTAGTCTTCTCCATTCACCTGTCTGTTCATCTCTCTTTGGTCCAAAGATTTTCCTAAGAACTTTATTCTCAAATACCTGTAATCTCCTTTCCTCCCTTAAAGTAAGAGTCCATGTTTCACACCCATATAATATAACTGGTAGAATAACAGTTTTATATATTTTCAGTTTAACGTTTTTTGAAAGGAGTTGGGACGTCAAGAGTCTCTGTAATACATAATAACATGCTCAAATAGATTAAATTCTGGAACTCTATTGACGTTTCAGTCGCGCGCCGTAGCCGAGTGGTTAAGGCAAGAAGCCATGGCGCAGAGCTACGGGACTTGCGCTGATTCGGGTCACCAGGGGGAAGACATTTTCTCTTGGTATTTCAGCCAGTATGGGACCGGAGTCCACCCAGCATCGTGAGGCATTTGTGTAGCTACAATAAGTAGCGGCTCCAGGTTGTGAAGACCAGTTATAACGGCTGGGGGACTCGACATTCTGACCACATGTCACCTCTACACTGACTGATGATCATCTTCCTCTGTGATTGACACATGTGGATGTGAGGTCAGCAGCAGGCTGGTAGGCTAAGGACCTTCTAGGCCTGTCACGCCAGAAGTTTTTTATTGACGTCCCAATTTCTCTGAAAAAGCGTTAAAATAAAAATGTATAAAACTGTTATTCTTCCAGTTACATAACTAATCTCTTCCTTACACTACTTCATCATCATCATCATAGTACATTCACGAATTTAGGCCATTTGTTGACCTGTTTCGGCCTCAAGAGAAACACCATCCAAAAGTCTTTTGAGTGGACGTCCGGGTCTTCTTCTTCTTAATAATAATAATAATAATAATAATAATAATAATAATAATAATAATAATAATAATACTTTATTTATTCTGGCAGAGTTAAGGCCATAAGGCCCTCCCTTCCACTCAACCAGCACAAATACAAATAAATATTCGACAAATATAGATATACACTATACTAATTATAAACAGTTAAAGATACAATAAATGTAACAATGTAAATGTCATGTACAAACAACATTTTATAGGGTAATAACAATAATGATACGATAATAATAATAATAATAATAATAATAATAATAATAATAATAATAATAATATAATTATGATACATTATACGGGAAACACCAATTAATATATATATCTTACACTGGATAATAATGAAGTCGAGTTTAGAGCAAATATAAATTTAGATTTCTTTTAAAAGATGCCAATGTCCGGCAGCCCCTTATTCTTCCTGCAGGTTGTTATCTTAACATTTGTTTGGGTATTCTGTGATCTTCCATTCGATGAACATGTTGCATCCATCTTGACTTATAATCAGAAATTTTGTTTTCTATAGGTTCCACGTGTAATTCTTCTAAGATATCTTCACACTTCTAAATGATAGGCCTAGTC